>OZ023160.1:872056-919556 GCA_963678695.2 Diplodus puntazzo | reverse complement strand
GCCATCAGGGAGGGCTGCTGCCATGACGGGTCTACTTGGTCCAGTTTCCCAGCAGATCATTTCATTCTACTGAAATGATGGATTTTATTAAACTCACCTGTCAGTGGTCTTAATGTTGTGTCTACTCTCCTCAAATAATCCCAGTCATTATTCCGTTGTTCCCCATAATCCCTTCTGTACCTTCATTAAAGCACAAGTATTTAATTGCTACCTGAACTGAAGCGTTTCCAGTGCAGATTAATTTACTTTAGTACATAATTAGTATCATCTCGGTAAAATATGTCAGTGTCTTTGTGATGAGGGAATTATCTTTATATTTTTTAAGAACTGAATGTTTTTCTTTTCCCAGAATCCACAGCAGACAGCACCGGTCTGAAATTCATTGTTGCTTTTCCGGAGAACATCGCCTCGTTTCATCCTGATGCACCGGAAAACAAGATCAGAATCACTGCCTTGCTTCCGGACACAGAGGTCGTCATCAAAGGCTTTACCAATCCAGAAACAAGGACTCTGGCTTCTGGAGACACCTGGGAATACGCACCTGCGGCAAAACTGGAGCTCATTGGGGTGGGCATCTCTGCCAAAATCCTCCAAATTACCAGCAACAACGTAATCACTGTCCATGTTGTCTACCTTAAAAATAAAAGTGTGCAGAGTACACTCTTAAGACCCGACGACAAACTGGGTGAAGAGTACCTCGTCCCACCGATACCCGTGATCGAAGGCACCACTCGCCCTGCAGACATGGTCACACCCACTGTAACTGAAAGAAGCCCATTCAGACTCATTATCATCAATACTGAGAAAGACAACCAGGTAACTGTTGAGCATGCCGTGCCCGAGGAGGTTTCCCTTCAGCCCCACGAGATCGCTCAGTTATTTCTAACAACAGAAGATGTGTCCCGAGTTGTGAAAGCCGATGAGCCGGTGGCGGTTCTGTTCGGTCACTCATGCGCCATCAGGGAGAACTGCACCTGTGGGCAGCTGTACACCTTGCTGCCTCCTGACAAACAGAACCAGTTCAAGTTCTACATCCCTCCTTTTCTGGCCAAGGACGCCAAAAGCGAAACACGTGTGCTTCTGTCAGAGAGCGGATCCAACCAGATGATATCCTATGATCCAAACTCGCCGGTGGTCGAGACAGCTGGCACAGCCGTCCTCTACCGTCCAGGTGCGTTCTTCAACCTGATCCCTGAGAAGGAGTTCGGTTCTTGCTCCATAATTAACTCCATCGCAGAGACTGAGAACTTTGCTGTGATCCTGGTCCATAAGGATTTCACTGATGGGGTTCGTGTTGGAGGTCTTCCTTTGGAGAGTCCGGAGTGGCAGCAGCTGGTCGGGACAGACTTTGTCTCAACAGAAGTTGCTCTGGCCTCGGGAAAGAACGTCATCTGGCACACTGGCAGCTCCAAAATGGCAGTGTACTATGTAGGAATTAGGAAAGGTACTCTGTTTGGGAACCCAGCACCCATCATCAGTAAAGTCCCAGGTAGGACCGCCACCTTCAGTTTGAGTTTTACAGAGCAGCCGAATGATAATGAGTGTGTCTTTCTTAACTATTAATCTCCTGAGTTTCTGGGTTGAGAATTTTTCTCAAAACGTTTTAACACTAACACCAGCTCTCCAGACTGGATGTTGCTACCTCTGTCAGGCGGCAGATATACTTCACAAAATTCTTTGTATATCTTGAACAACCAGTCACAGGACACAGGGAGGTAGAGCACTAACACTGAAGGGTCGTTTTGGACACAAAGGGCTTTACTTGAGCTATGACTGCCAAGAGTTGGCAGATTGTTGTAATTCCACCAGCTTAAAATGGTTTATAAGTGACTGGTTTCTTGAAAAATGCGCTCTAACTTCAGTTTGTCTCTGTTCTGTTTCACCTGAAAAGATTTCAGGGGTTGCGTCGTGTCTCCGGAGGTCTTAAAAATCGGAGAAGTGGCAGACGGCTGGCGAGAATCCCTGAAGTACTGCAAGGACAACGACTTGGATCTGGTGAGCTTCCCCGGGGCGGAACTCCAGAGCCATATCTACGACAAAATTATGCAGGTGAAGGGTGACGGTCTGTGGCACGTGTGGTTTGGCATGCGTCGGAGCTCACAGACTGGGGAGTGGTACTGGCTGAACAAGAATCCGGTCAATGAAACCAACTGGGGAGAGGGCGAGCCCGGCATGAAGGATGATGGCCAGTGTGCTATCATGAGTCTGGAAAACAGCACAAAGTTTGCCTGGAGCGACGAGGACTGCTGCAGGAAAGCCCATCCCGTCTGCTACAAAGATCCCGTCTTCCTGTCATAGTGGGACGATCCGGCAGAGCGACGGGATGGAAACACGAACAAAACTCTTCAAAACCAGGCAGACAAACATGTGGCGCCCTCAGGTTACAATGTTAAGATTATTAGAAGAACATTTTAAAGTTATTTCAGTAATATTACAGTCTAGAATTACAAATGGAAAATATCAAAAAAGCCCCTAAAGAATGACAAACGATTCCAGCCATGTTGTTAGCCACTGTTAGCTAACGTTTGAAAACCTGAACGTCACTGGAAGTTTTGTTCTCCATGTGGTCCGATGAGGTTTGTTCGTGTACACAACGTGAGCGCAGGTTGGCTGTTGCTCACCAGCTAGCTTGTCTTCAACAACCTGTTATCAGCCAGCAGCTTTATACATTATAATTACTCATTTATATGTCATAATACTATATTATATATATCGTAATAGATGTCAAAAAGTCAGATTCTGGTCTTGACTCAGTTTGAAGTGGATATTTAGACCCAGGCGTCTTAATGCCTCTTGGTTTTACGGGCAGTGTGGTTGTAGATTTGAACTGACTGATTGATGATTGATTATTTTTTAGGTCTTTACTCAAAAGGTGCTTGAGTTTGTTCCTTTGTGATAAAACAAACTCAGTTTATCTTTGATGTAACTGACAGTACCATTAAATTGTGTGTGAAACTGAGCTGTTGTTGCGTTTTATTCCCTCCTGTTCAACAAACATTCAAACAACAATATTAATATTTGTGTTTGTGCTGCTTTCATCAGACACACAGTTGAAAACACAGTCTGCACCACTGTTGTTTCAGATTCAACGCTGAGTAACACGAGAGTAACTAAGTAGCTTATTTACTCAGTTCATGTAGTCTACTGGATAAATACTACTATAAATAAAACTGTTTGTGGGGTTTTACTTTTACTGAACGAACATCAACTGATTAATGGAGGAAGTAATCAGCAGATCAATCTATCAGGCTCCACCTCAACAGGTGGTGAAGGTGTTCATACCGCTTCTGTCCACAGGAGGCGCCAGAATCAACACAAACTGAAGCTCCATGTGGAAGCTTTAAGCATTGACGAGTTTCAGTTTTTTTTTCTATGTATTTTGATGGAAGCTTCAATTTACAGACATCATTTCTGAATCATTTTATAATCATTTATTTCTTAATATTCTATTAATAATTCCAGTTAATTTCAGTGCTCTGGTGAATTCTAATCCACAAACAGCCAGTCAGCTCAACATGCTGCGAGCAAGTAATTTAATGTGAAGAATTAAGTTATATTATTATATTATAATGATCATATTGTTGTATAGAAGTCAAGTGAAACCGTCAACATTTCTTTAGGAATAAATATTTAATCTGTGTAAAATCTAACTTCTGTTTTCTGGCTTCATGAAATGAGTTCAGATCCTGAGATCACATGTTGTTTGACTCCTACAGTCATGAAGCAAAACTTTGCTCTTTTATAAATATTAACTTCAGTTTAAAACTCAACATTTCTTCTCCTGAACTTTTTCTTCTCAGGAAACTTAACATGTAACTCAAAGCAACTCTGTAGTGTCTTCTGAAGAAACTGCATCATCATTTCTGATTGCATAATTGTTTATTATTCATTCCATTGGTCTCTGCAAAGGACAGTATTTGATTTGATTAAACATCTTTATGATAATAAAATTATTATCAGGACAATAAAGCCTCTGAAACAGCTTTCAGGTCGCTGTTTAATAATGAACATGGTAAATTAATAATATTCTTTCCTAGAAACTAGATTACATCAGTGGGTAATTATCTAATAGGTAATTATTTAAACATATATTAACAGTTTATAACACACTGTCATGTAGTTGTAAGCAGATTTAAGGTCATGATAAATGTTTATTAATGTTCAGTAGTTGCAGCTTCTCACATGAAGACATTTAATCAAATATAAATATAGTTATTAACACTTCACTCTGCATTCGACTATATTATAGTGTTATTAACCAGTATTTAAATATTTGTACAGCTGGACTTGAAATCAATCATTTCAGCATTACTTCCACCAGCAGCCGACTCCCTGCAGACCTCCACCCTGCACCACCCACACCCCCACCCCCACCAGCAGGACCACCTTTGCACCCAGAGACACAGACAGGAGGAGCAGGAGAGGAGGCGAGGCCGCCGCCACCGACAGCGGCGGTTTGGGGGTCAGGACGTACAGCGTGGACTCCTCTTTGCCCAGCGGGTTGGAGGCGCTGCAGGTGTACTGATGACCCGGCTCCACGTCTCTCAGCTGGCTGACAGTGTGGTATTGGGCCGCCGAGCCCTGAGCCACGGGACCGTCAGGAGAACCCTCCAACAGGTCGTCCGGGCCGAGCCACTGGACGTCCGGCAGCGGGGAGCCCTGGACCCGACACATGGCTCTGTACCCGGACTGCTCGCTGCCCTCCACCGACAGAGCCAGAATCTTTGGAGGAGCTGCAGCACAGACAGGAAATCACATGAGGAAACTCCACAGTCGCCCCCTGGTGGTAGATTTCATCAGCTTTTTAAAGGTGCAATATGTAAGAACTGGTGTTTACAACGTTAGCACAGTAGCTTCGGACCGTGATGAGCTGTGGCTAGCTGGCTAGCATGCTAAATGCAGTAGATATCAAAACAGACGTGATGACATCTAACTGTTATTTCTTCACTTCTTCCTTAATCGGTTAATAGTTTGAGTTTTGAATGTTGTCAACAAAGATTCTCACATATTGCACCTTCACTGCTCCACATTCATGTAGCGCCTCAGAGTGAACGCAGCTTCGGTTGTTTCTGTCTGAGTAATCGTACCCTCCACTCTCAGTCTGGTTCCCATCTTGTCCTCGAAGCTGACGTGTTCTCGCCCCTGAACCTCCACCCGGCAGTAGTAGCGTCCGTTGTCCTGCAGGGTGGCGCTGTTGATGCGCAGAGACAGGTCGTGCTCCCTCGGGTTGCCCTCCAGCCGGTAGCGCTGGTCCTGTTGAGGCCCCGGCTCGCAGGTGGGGGCTCCGACTCGGCTGGAGCAGCGGTACAGGACGGTGGCTCCCTGGCCGTGGCCCAGACGCCACACCACCTGCAGGGAGGTATGCTGGGAGTGCTGCGGGTGGCTGAAGGTGCAGGGCAGCACCACCGGGTAGCCCTCGATGGCTCGGACCTCTGGCTGCACGGTCGTGGACCAGCCGTCATCTCCAGAACCGAGAGCTGCTCAGAGAGAGTCAGTACTGTTTAAATTCACAACTTTACTTGAATTTATTATTGTGTGGAAAGTAAAAGAACTGGAGTTTCAGTAAAACATTCACTGTCAGTTTTTTTATATTGGATGTTTGTTTATATAGCTTAAAGGGAGATTCCAGGACTTTAAAACCGGCTCTATATTTACACGTCTGAGTCAGCGAATGATTCATGTTCACCAGCAGTTTCTGAGTCAGTCCAGTAGATCTGCAGAGGCGTCAACATAATCCTTTGGTGCAACTGTGACCATTAAAGTAAAATCTGTCAAAGTGATTTTCTCACCGACAGGCTGAAGTCTGAAACATCACAGAAACCTTCATGTCTCGTTCAAGGAGAAGTCTGGCTCTGAAATCTGGCGGAGCTGCGTGGTTGCAGGAAGACGATGGTGGAACTATGAGTCAGTTTGAACAGTGAGGATTTATTTCAGCTCACAAGAATCAGAGCGAGACTTTTGTTTCTGATGACTTTGACGTCACAGTTGCACTGGAGGATCTAAGGGTTGTTTGTAATATATTATTTTAACAGATAGCTTTTATTGTGAAACAGCTACTTTTATTTTGAAATCCAGTTGCGCTGTTCTTTGTACAGGAGACGGGAGAAGCTGGCAGAGACGGATGTGTTAACAAACATGCTAGTAGAGACTGTAAAGTGGTTGTAAAATGTTTAAGGACCCTCCAAGAATCAAAGATAATTCCCTTATTTGCAGCCAACGAGGTGACTTATGTTTCTTCAGTCTTTGTTTTTCCTTTGATAAGCAGTTTTACACATACTGGGAATGCTTTATTGTTGCTAACTTTGTCTGTATACATGTGTGTGTATGTGTCTGTAGTTTTGGTGGATTTGGAGAAGTAAAGTTGAAAGAAAGCCACTTGTGTTGGCCGTGCTTTGAGGAGATCTGCAGGACAGGACTCCTGCTGTAGGTGTGAATCACTGAACACTTCATCCTGCAGCTCATCACAGACATCCACACATCTGGAGACACAGAGTTCACACTGGACAGGACGAAGTGACTAGTAACTAAAGCTGATGTAGTGCAAGAAACATCTGGCTGACAGTGGAAAGAATCATAAAACCAAGTGTTCAAGTGTTCGTACCAAGCGTTTCTACTGAAGTCCAGTTATGAGACTAATAGAGGATCAATTTATCTCGTCTGACGTCATCAAACTGAAGAACCAGAGAGGAGAAAAGTGAAAACTCACCTCCTATTACAGGTAACAGCAGACTCAAAGTGCTGCAGACCAGCAGGACGTCCATGATGAGACTGCTGGAGAAACAACTCAGCGAGGTGAATGTGTGTGTGTGTGTGTGTGAGTGTGTGTGTGTGTGTGTGTGTGTGTGTGTCATTCATGTGACTCAGTACCTCACTGCACTGTGTGTGTGTGTGTGTGTGTGTGTGTGTGTGTGTGTGTAGTGTGTGTGTGTGTGTGTGTGTGTGTGTGTGTGTGTGTGTGTGTGTGTGTGTGTGTCTGTGTGTGTGTGTGTATGTGTGTGTGTGTGTGTGTGTGTGTGTGTGTGTATGTGTGTGTGTGTGTGTGTGTGTGTGTGTCTGTGTGTGTGTGTGTCTGTGTGTGTGTGTGTGTGTGTGTGTGTGTGTGTGTGTGTGTGTGTGTGTCTGTGTGTGTTTCCACCTTGTGTTTTACTTCCTTCATGTCTGTTCGGTTTCTGGACTGAATGTGTGAAGCTGAAGGTTTCTGAACTCAACGAACGCCAATAAAAAGAAGCTGAAGAGAATCAATGATTCTAGTGAACAAACAGCCTTTAAAGCTTTAATGTGTCACACAACAGTTAAATGTTCAACTCTTCACCTGTTTCACTCTCTGCTGATATAAACTGCTGTTAAAGGAAATTAACAGCAGCGTGAAGTTTCTTTGTTCTGTGTTTTACTGAATTGTGAAAAATTCTCCTAAATGTTTCCAACAAAGTTCCAGCAGAGAAATCCTCCAGAACCCTCGAGGCGACGCTGAGTTTCATCTGTCGTCTGTCTGTAACTCCAGGAGAGTCAGAGAGGAAGGCAGTCTGAGAACCAGACCCAACAGAACCAGAACACTTTAGAACATTAGAGAGTTAAGGTGAAGCTCTGAGTGAAGTCAGCACTCAGCAGAGACTCTGGTTCTGGTTCTGGTTCTCTGTCTCCTCTCTGTAACGTTACATTTATGAAGTAAAGTCCATTTCCGCTCCAGCTCCGGTCAGCAGTCAGCAGAACAGAACAGAACCTGGAGGTCCGCTCCGGATCACTGCTGCAGTCAGGCTGATCAACAGGAGTGAAGAGAAATCATCTTTTTAATCCCAGAAGTTACAAAGTCGTCTCTGAGCTCTGAGTCGGTGAACGGCTCTGGATCAGAACCAGATGAGACTCCAGGTGTTTATTCCTCCAGGACGTCTGGATCAGCACAGGGTCCTTGTGGCAGAAATGACATATTATACATTTAAAGCAATAATTCATTTACACACATAGAATGATCTAAAACCTAAACAGCACAAAGTACGGCCTTTAAAATGATGACACAAAGATTCTCAACATGTTTCTGAAGTTCTGGTCTGTTTAGTATCCAGGTAACCGACAGGTAGCCATCTTTGTTTCACCTTGTTCTCCTTCAGCAGACTCAAGACTTTTCCGTCTGGGTGCTTTAGAGGATTCTGACCAAACCTTCAGAGCTTCAGGGACCTTCTGGGTTTCTCAAACATCTTCATCTTCTACTCACAATGACGTCTAACAGTTTGTTCACTAACGAGACACAAACCGATTTATGTTTCTAAAATGGATCTGAGACAGCGACGGTAACGTGTCTGGTGTCTGAGGATTACAGAGCAGCAGCAGGCAGTGAGTAACTTTATTTAGTTTAAGAACGGTATTTTGTCTCACATTAATGTCGGACAGTGGAGTTAAAACCTGCTGGCAGTGTGGCCGCTGTCAAAGCCAGCTCTCACTTCTGTCAGAGCAACAGGATGTTCTTAGTTCCTCCTCACTTCCTCTTACAAGACTTCTTGTGTTTGCTGGTTCAGTTTGAGGGGTTGAGGACTTCAGCCTGAGGATGTGGCAGCAGACCGACTGCGTCTGTCTCATTCTGTCAGCGATCATCACAGGTAAGATCATTTCTGTTCAGGTGGGACGAGACGGCTGATTTCAAACTGTAACGTCTGGTTTGTTAGTGAACCGACAGAAAGACAGCCGGACTTTAAAGACAGCAGCAGGTCAGTATGATACTGACTCCAAACAGGGTCCATACAGAGACCAGAGTCCATACAGGGTCCATACAGGGTCTAGTGTCCATACAGGGTCAAAACAGGGTCTATACAGAGACCAGAGTCCATACAGGGTCCATACAGAGTCTAGTGTCCAAACAGGGTCAAAACAGGGTCTATACAGTTGAAGGACTAAAAACACACATCCTACGTTTCCCATAATGCAACTCATGCTTGGTAAATGTCTTTCAAACTCCTCCAGATTTGACACATGGATCAACCAGACTATAAGCATGTTAGCATCTGTGAGGCTGTGCTAATGCTAACACCAGTACAAGCTAAATACTACGGAGTTGTGATTAGTTCTAAAAGTGTTTTGGTCAGAAGAGTTGTGAAGCCGCACAGTTCAGCCTGAGGGGACGCGACCACACGTCTGAACCACTTCTTCTCCAGTAGATTCACACGGCGGCCATTTTCCTGTAACTTCCTGCTCAGGATGGGAAACGTAGAGAATCTGATAAATCATTAAAATGCAAACTCTTTTTACGGTCGTCCACTTCCTCGCCAACATCATCGTTTGATCACTTCCTGTGTGTTTCACTTCCAGGCTAAAATAAATGTGTTCAGGATGAGCATTGCGTTTAGCGCCCGGCTAGCGTGAATAGAGATAAAATAATTGGAACATGGAGCTTTTCTAGACCTTCAAAATGTTTTTGGTCCGAATGAATCAAACTCTGGCAGCGAGTCATTTTCTGGGTTGAGATGCTAAAAATAAAATGTGTCTTTATATGCTGGTGCTCCTCCTGGAGGGTCGTAGACTACGACATTTAGAAAATGAGCTGAAGTAACTGAAAGAACTGTCATGAACTCATCCTGATGTGATCCTCCTCTTCAGGGTCTCTCTCAGGTTCCTGGGATATGAAGGTCTCTCCGGTGGTCTCTGTCCCCAGAGGAGAGGACGCCGTCCTCAGCTGCTCCTTCACCCATCCCAGACAGCAGGACTACTCCGGACTGATCACTGTTAAATGGATCGCTAGAGAATCAAACTCTCCTCCGTTCTTTAAGTGTTCAGTAAGAAATGACTCCAAGGAGGAACTCAAAGACTGTTCTGGTTCTGAATTAAAACATTCCCTGAAGGGAGATCCTCGACAGGGAGATCTGTCTCTGATCATGAGGAAGGTTCATGTGGCTGATAGCGGGTTGTACTTCTGCAGAGTGGAGCTGGACGGCTGGACGCAGTATCAACAAGAAGAGACACGTCTTCTTGTAACAGGTAAGATCTGTTCAGGTTCACAGCCTCTGGACCTCCTCTGGGTTAATTGTGTTTCGGCTTCCGACTGAAATCACAACCTTCAGCTGTTTCCAGAGTAAAGAATAATGTAAGATATTAATACGATTCGAAGGAGATAACAACACATGCTCGTAGCTTAATGACTGAACAGGTCGATTACCAGCGACTACAAAGACGAGATGTCATCGTCCCCAAAACAGCGTGATGTGTCAGCCTACTACTGACAAGTGACGGGACCTCCGATGTACCGTACGACTCTAAAGCTTGGAGTTTGGTTCAGGCTATACAAATATTAGCTTTGGTTAAAATAACTACATTACATATGTAACTGTAGTTATGTGACAGTTCTGTGACCCAACTGTTCCCCCCCGTCCTCCTCCCTGTACGGACTTTGTCACTTTACACTTCTTCACCTGACTTCTTCCTTTGCAGTCAGTAATAATCACTGTGGCCACTAGAGGTCGCTGCCTGACAAGAAACATAAATCTGGGTCGTAATAATCTGCTCGAACTAAACGGTCGTTTTTCAGATGAGGAAACAGAAATGTTCCTCTGAGGCATCCATCAGTGTACAACTCACAGCGAGGGCAATACAATTAATCCGTATGAATTTCTTCATCTACATGGATGTGAAACTTTATTCTAGCAGATTAAAACAAAGTTCATAAATCTTAAAACCAAAAAACATAATAATCCTCAACCTGTTTGTTTTAATAGAATAAATCCTGCAGTTTGATGTCAGTTGAACTTTAAATGAACCAGCAATTTTATTCTTCACAGAACAAAACTTTTTGTGTCTTTCTCTCTAAAAATACACCTGATTATTTCAAAAGGATCCTCGAATTATTCCCTGAGAAATTAAATTAAGTTAAAGATTAACTCCATCTGACTTTGGTGGAAACTCGTCAGTAGTGAGTAGTTTTCGACAAAAACACAGAAAATTAGAAATTTCACATTATATCTTTGCAGATGCTGAATGTTACATCACAGATTCTGCTCGACTGTCTCATCATACTGAGTTTTGATGATTTCTCACAGTTAAACCTCAGATCCTGAGCCTCTATGTGGTTGAGCCGACCTCAGACAGCACCACCCGCAGGCTGAAGTGTGAGGTGGAGGGAAACCCACTGCCCACCATCACCTGGCTGTCAGCCTCCAGAGGACACTTGACAGACCAGATCTTTACCTCTCCTGTTGGCCAGGACAGGCTGTTCAGCTCTGTGCAGTACGTGGAGGGGGAGGTGTTGACCTGCAGGGTGGAGAACATGCTGGGTGGAGCACAGAGGAGATATCCAGCAGATGATAATCTGATCATAATTCTGAGTGTGTGTGGCGTCATCGTCCTGCTGCTGCTGTGTGCAGGAATCATCTGCTGCTGGAGGAGACGAGGTGAGCCGCTGTAAAGTCGTCAGCACATTATCAAAGTCAGAATTTTGTCAGTGTGACACCGCAGGAGGAGGAACTCAGATTAATTACCAGAAACCCTCAAAAAGAGGAACTGCTGGTTTAGTTTCCTGTTTGGTTTTTTTAAACACATTCTGAACTGACAGTCACATTATGTCACCTCAGCGGCGTCAAATGCAAATCAGTTTTCAGCTTCTGAACTTTTCTCTGAAATATTGTTCTCTATGACCTCGTCAAACACTTTTAAACAAGTTCAGGGTGAAGAAGAGTCTCAGGAAGAATATCTGTAAGAAACAAGTGTTGATGGTTCAAAGTGTCTGAAAGTAGTGGATTACTTGTTGAGGTGGAGAGCTAAAAGTAAAGGACGTGTAGAAACTGAAACAACACGCCACTTTTAAAGAGCTCAGAATCTTAATACTTAGAATATTGATGAGTGACAACACAAAGACATTGATGTTCGTCCAGTCAGACATCAGACCGTCACACTCACTGTCATTAATATTGTTTGTTATAACTTGTAAATGATTTAAATTCACACATTTACATCATGAAGGATGATGTCGATGATCTCGCATATCTCAAAACTGTACTTGAGTACTTGGTTGCTTTCCACCCCTGACGATGAATAGATGAATAAACACCACTCAGCTGTAAAACCTCGTTCTTGTTTCTGTTTTCATGTTGAAGTGTTGAATCGTCGACCGCAGGGCTCCGACTCTCCAGCGGAGGGCGACGGTGAGCTTCAGCTGGTTTACACCACAGTCAGTCCAAAGAGTAAGTCCTCATCGCAAAGATGCTTTCTTCGCTAAGTCTTCATAAAAATGTTCCTCTGCTTTTGACATTTAAGTCTCATTCCTTCAGTATGATGAAGAACATCCTGCGATCCCAAAGTTTCAGTACTTAACGAGTTGGGAACGAGACTTTACATTAACGTTATTATTAACAGGACCTTTAAAGTTTTTAAATGAATGAAAAAAACATTTCAGCTGTTCTGGAAACAACCGATCAAACCACGCTTCTTGTTGGTGTTCTCTCCAAACATTTACAGAAGTAGTAATCTGTTACCAGACTAACTTTACTAAATGAGCTACACTACTTTATACATTTATAGATTAAGTCCATTCTGATAGATATTTCCTCACCGACCAGAGGCGTCCACACATCGTTTCTTCCATCTGAAGTTCAGGTACTTGTGTTGAAACAGACTCTGGTAAAAGTAGAAGTTCTGATCCAGCGTCGTTTCCTCCAGTAAAGTAATAGATTACAGGCTCTGACATGTACTCAGAGTCTCAGAGTAAAAAGTCTCCCTCTGAAGGACATTTGTGGTCAAAGCTAACTGAAGCTCACATCATATTAATAGAATTCAAAGACTATTAAAGTTAAAGGTAGAATCAGTAGGATTTGTCCCAGCTGTTCCTGAACGCACCACAAAGACAGCTGATTGTTGAGTCTCATTCCCAGGACGTCAAACAGACACATGTTGGGTTGGTAAAGCGTCCCGAGCAGCAACAAAGAGAGAAAATCAGAAACTCTCTGCAGATACGAGACACTAACACGCCTTTTCTCCACATTCCAGTCTCCCTCTCTGTCTGTTTACGGCTTCTTACGGCTTTTACGTCTTTGTCTCGTCTCGCTGCGTCTGCCGTGCGTGATGTGCTCTGATAGGTCCACATCAGTCTGCTGATGCTGGGAAATAACAAGAATCCAGAATTCACCTCAGAGGCATCAAACTAAAGTAATGAGGCTGTTCTGAAGCTGTGAGGAGGAGAAAGTTCAGATGTAGAGAGGAGAAGTCACAGAGATACTCAGAGTACAGAGACAGGAAACATCTACTGAAGGAGAGAAACTCAGTATATGTACTCTGTAACTTCCCACCCGTAGAGAGAACGCACTGAAAAAGAAAAGCTGCTGTTCACAATAATTTGATTTGTCCTTCAGTCCAGATTTAAATCAAAGTGCTTTGAATTGCAAAAGAGGAGCCGGAGTGTAAAGAAAGCAGCTCTGGCTCTGTGAGCAGCTTCACGTTTCATCACGGGTTGTTTTTTTTTCCTCACAGCTCAACATGAGAGTTTGAAAAGCTCAAACTCACGACGCCTGGAGGAGGAAGGTGAGTTCACACTGTAGCATCACACAGAACAGAGAGCTACAAGATGGAGGACAGCGTTGGTCCCACCTCCTGTTCTGCGGGTCATTACAGGAAGAGACACCATTTTGTTCTGAGAGTTAAAATCTTTTCATAACAGCCACGTGATTTGTGAAGTTGTGCCTGATTATGATGTATTAATTTTGAGGTTCGGAGTTTATTTATTTACTTGACAGACCAGGCTGCGAAGTTAAACTGTAGTTTGACTTATTTTACGCTGCACATGATAATCAATACAGAACAAAGTATTTAGGAGTGAAGCTGCTGTCGCCTGGAGGTACAGCAGCTTCACTCCCAAAATACTTTCTTCTAAAATAGATTAGTTATTATATTAATAAACTTTTTTTCATTTCAGGTGTCGTCTATTCTCCCGTGAACGTTCAGTAGACGGCGAGGTACGTAGAATCATCTGTTTATTCTGTGTTGTCTGCAACCGTCAGTGAGTGAAGCTTTAAGGATCGACACTGTTCTTCTGTTCAGATTTAAGTTCATTGACTCACCTCGTCCGTCTTTTTTAAAATCTTCTGCTATCAGGTTGTTTGCACATATTAATCTATAGAGTCTCCTGTAAATTACATGTATGAAGTTGTTTAGTGTCATTTGTGTTGAATTCTCAGGTCTTATATTGTGACAAGAAATGCTGATTTTGTTTTTCTGAATTTTCCAGGATCACCAGAGAAAGTCCTTCAACATCAGGTCGTGTGGACGCTGTAAAATATAACTGTTGTATTTTCTGTCAGAGTTTTGTGTGACGCTGTCATATGTTAACGGCACTGATTCATTAGAGAGAAGCAGGAGCAGTGCTGAATGTTTAATCTGTGTTTTAGTAGATTAAAATGTGTTCAGTTGCAGATGAAGACAAAGATTTTACAGCCGTGAAACTTTTATTTTAAGGTTTGATTTTGGACTTGTTGCCTGTTTTATTGTTTTTGTTCTGATGTTCGTCACTTACAGTTCATCTGTTATTAAAGAGCTTATGGAAACATTTGGTATTTAAATTATGAATGTAAAACATTTTAAACACGTTTCTGAAGCTGTCCATCTGTTTTCTATCCATTTTACCGGCGGGACGTTAACTTTGTTTCACCTGGAGAACAGAGTGGAACTGGTTCTGCTGCCGGGAGTAAATAATCCTTCCTGTCAGAACGTCATCATCCATCATCTCACCTCTTTCTCTCTCTCTCTCTTCCTGTTTTTGTCTTTGCTGGACTGTTTGCATCGTGTCATTCTTGTGTCCCTTCTCACATCTGTGGTCTTGTAGGATGTGAGTTCTTCTCACTGATGAGTCTTTAGTGTGAAAACCACAACGACGTTCAGAAGACAGAAAGCTGTGAAGTTTGTTCGCGCTGCAAAGAGACTTTCATCCAGGTGGAGTGAGTGTCGGAGGATTCTGGACAGAACAACAGCTGAAAAATGAAAATGTGTCTGAAAGAGCGACTTCTTCAACTTCTTCTTCTTCTCCTAAAAGAGTTTCTTCAGTTTATCTAATACACATCTATGTTTCCGTCAGTTGAGATTTATATGATCATACTGTGTGATAGAATCTCAAACATCAAATACAGAAAACATTGAATAAAAATAAGTAAAACAAACTAAAACTCTGTGTTGTGTCCTCAGTGTGACCGCTCTCACTTCTGTTCACTGGATAAAACTTCCTGTATTTGCTATTTCAGTCGTGTCGCTCAGCTTCTCTTGAGTTTCTGTCACTTCTGTCTAATCAGTCTGAGGATGTGGCCGCAGTGTTTCTGTCTCATTCTGTCGGCGATCGTCTCAGGTAAGATCATTTCTTCTCTGCTCAGGTGCGACGAGACGACTGATTTTACACTGTAACGTCTGTTTGTTGGGTAACAGACAGAAAGAAAAGTGTTGGTCAGCATAAGAAGAAGGATGTTAACTCAAAGCTTAAATTTAAAATAGAGAAGTCGATTATTAAGTCATAATCTTAGTTATGAGTCAGTTACTGCCGAGTCGGCAGGAGGAGAAGAGTCCAAGGTGACGTCTTCCTGTCTTACCTGTCAGGTGAAAGAACACTGCTGATGTTATCGTGGAGGACTGTAACCGGTGCAGATTATCATCAGTTCTGCAGGTTTTTGGTCATAAATCTTGTTTATGTATCACCACAGTTGTTACTGTTCATCCTGAGGGGAACATGAACGTCTGAACCACATTCGATCTCAAACCATCAAAAACCAGTTGATGAAATTTCAGTCTGAACCAAAGTGGTGAACTGACACATCGACCTCTACGAGCTTCCTCACGCCTCCTTTTTAACCACACGACTCCTCTCAGCTTCACAAGTGTTACTGGACAGAATGAAGCTAAATGTAGAAACACATTAAAGTCACAGTTTGATGGCTGCTTCCTCACAATGATGGTGCGCAGGAAGAAATGTTGTTTGGGTCGTGTGATGAACACAGAAGATGCAAAACTCTGTATGGCCAGAACCCCAAAGTACCGGTCCAAACACGGCCCGAGGAGTCGGCATGATTTCACAGTCTGAGCAGGACGAGAAAACGGAACCTGGACATTATTCAGGCCGATTTGTCCAGAAAATCTTTGGACGTTAAGATGTTTTTATAGAAACAACTCAAGATTAGTTGAAATCAGTCTCGACTCATGAACTCATCCTGATGTGATCCTCCTCTTCAGGGTCTCTCTCAGGTTCCTGGGATATGAAGGTCTCTCCGGTGGTCTCTGTCCCCAGAGGAGAGGACGCCGTCCTCAGCTGCTCCTTCACCCATCCCAGACAGCAGGACTACTCCGGACTGATCACTGTTAAATGGCTCGCTAGAGAATCAAACAATGTCCCGTTCTTTAAGTGTTCAGTAAGAAATGACTCCAAGGAGGAACTCAAAGACTGTTCAGGTTCTGGATTTAAACATTCCCTGAAGGGAGATCCTCGACAGGGAGATCTGTCTCTGATCATAAAGAAGGTTCATGTGGCTGATAGCGGGTTGTACTTCTGCAGAGTGGAGCTGGATGGAGTGTGGCAGAATAAACAAGAAGAGACATGTCTTCTTGTAACAGGTAAGATCTGTTTCACTGAACAGTGTTCAGGTTCACAGCCTCTGGACCTCCTCTGGGTTCATGTTTCTGAGTCTTATTTCATATAAAAGTGGTAAATCAAATACTTTCTGATGTAGCAGCTACATTCAGCCGTCGCAGTTCATTAATCTGGTTCTATGAGACTAATAAATAAAAGAGTGTGAGGCCAATATTAATAGAGTCCTGAAAACTGCACACCAACACAAGCCTTTAAATCAATATACCTCAAATAAGAAACCTGACACACAAAAAGGTCATGAAAACTGCTGTGTGAAGAAATAAAATGATGTCACCTGTACGCAGCTACGCGTCGTCAAACCTTCCAGCAGGTGACTGTATTTTGAAACCTGCTGGAATTTTGAGTTTGAGTTTTTGAGTCAGCAGTTGTTGGTTTGTTTCCACTTTTACGTTGCAGATTCTGCTCGACTGTCTCATCATACTGAGTTTTGATGATTTCTCACAGTTAAACCTCAGATCCTGAGCCTCTCTGTGGTTGAGCCGACCTCAGGCAGCACCACCCGCAGGCTGCAGTGTGAGGTGGAGGGAAACCCACTGCCCACCATCACCTGGCTGTCAGCCTCCAGAGGACTCTTGACAGACCAGGTCTTTACCTCTCCTGTTGGCCAGGACAGGCTGTCCAGCTCTGTGCCGTACGTGGAGGGGGAGGTGTTGACCTGCAGGGTGGAGAACATGCTGGGTGGAGCACAGAGGAGATATCCAGCCAGTAACACTCTGATCATAACTCGGACGGTGTGTGGCCTCATCGTCCTGCTGCTGATGTCGACAGGAGTCATCTACTACTCCAGAAAAAAAGGTTTGTCATTTCTGTAATATTAACCCCACTTTTACTCGCTGTGTGACAATAATGAAGTTGTTTGAACAGATACAGATCATGTTGCACACGTGAGGAGGATGAAACATGAGAGTTATTAGAGTTAGTGTTTGGATTTATAGCAATGGTCTTTGCCGTCAGGTAACTTTTCACCAACTGGGAGACATCGTATGAAAAATGATTCAATCTGTTACAACACACTGTAGCATCAACATGAGTCTGAGTTGTTAACTTCAGAGTTATTATTATTATTTAAGTTATTGTGAAATGTATGAACGCCTGCTTCCTTTCTGCACTCAGGTTATGATGCATGTGTAAATGAATGTAACGGAGGACAAACTTGAGTCGAACACTTGACTTTCTTTCTGCTTTGATTCCTGGATTCATCCCGTTATTTTTCTTTTTTGTCCAAACTGTCCTCTGCAGCTCGTGCTGAGTCGTCTCATGTGTATGAAAATGTTGCTGCAGGTAAGTGAAAGCAAACTGTTTCAGAGACTGTGTGAGGGAGACGGTCAGCTCAGACAGGACGTCAGTGTGCTGTTGGAAGATGACAGAAAGAGAAGACGAGATGTTAGAGGCTCAACATGATATATCTGAGTTTGTTCAGTTTGCGTCCTGGGCGCCGACTGTAAAGTTGAGCATGCGAAGATAAGCAGCATCTTTTTGCCACATTTAGCAACAAACCACTTTTAAAAAAACATACATGAATTTTAAAATGTTACTTTTGTCTAGATTCACAGCAATATTTGTGAACTCTGTGATATTTACTTCTTTTGTAAAAATGTAATGTCAATGTTAAATCCAAATAAAAAATCTATATCTAAATGTCAAATATTAAATCTAAATATAAATTTAAATCTTAATGTTAAATCTAAATGTCACGGGGGAAACTAAATATTTAGCTTAGCTCACCATAGAAGCTGGATCTCCAGTGCGTCGCCGTCACGGCAGACTAAAAGTGTCGATCCCCGAGTGCGACCTGACAGGCAGGAGAGTGATGGAGGACGCTCCTCAAGTCTGCCTGTTAGATCCAGCTCCTACGGTGAGTTGTTCAAAAACCCTTCTTTTTAGTAACTCTGTGTACACAAACAATGTTCTCACTGCTCGTGTTCATGTGTAGAGACCCTGGTGATACTACGAGCAAAGTTTCATGTTGTGTCGAGCCTTCTTACTGTTTTAAAATAGAGATTTTGATGCTATCGTAAAAGTGCCTGTAGCACTCCCATTGAAAATGAGTTTGACCTGAAAATGAAACTATGGTAAATCTTAAAAGTGCCTCTATCATCGTAATTATGCTTTTACACAAAGGTTTGACTCGTATTCAATCGCAAATAAAGCCTCGATTGCTTTTTGGCGAGAGTTTCACTTTAAGTTGTGAACTGAAGCTGCAGCTTCACCCGAGTTATTCATAGAAGTAGTCTGAGTACATTTAACACAGGAAGTAGCTGACGCACATTGTTGTGGGTGTGAAGGTCTGTTTGTAAGAGAATTCAGTAGAAAGAGGAACAAACTAAACCTGGTCCTCGACACAAAACAGAGAGAGAAGAAGAGAACGAACGATGCAACATTCAGACGTCACATGAGGTCAGGACTACAAAGATGTCCGCCAGTTTTATTCAAAAACATACAAGATGTATTTAAAGTCCACATGAAGACAAAGAATGATGTTGAGCTGTTTTTATCAGAGTTGTCTCGCTCCTCACTGACCTTCACTCCAGCATCAGCAGCAACAGAGCACATGTTACTTATTAATCTACAGAGATTACATAACATGTCTGAAGTCGCTCAGTGTCATTTGTGTTGAATTCTCAGGTCTTATATCGTGATGAGAAACGCTGAGTTTGTTCTTCTGTATCTTTCAGGAACAACAGAGAAAGTGTTTCAACATCAGGTCGTGTGGACGCTGTGAAAATATAACTGTTGTATTTTCTGCCAGAGTTTTGTGTCGCTGTGTGTTACCGACACTGATTCATTAGAGAGAAGCAGGAGCAGCGCTGAATGTTTCATCTGTGTTTGAGTAGATTAAAAAAACGTGAAACTTGTATATTAAAGGTTTTATTTTGGATTTGTTGCCTGTTTTATTGTTTTTGTTCTGATGTTCGTCACTTACAGTTCGTCTGTTTTCAAAGATCCTCTCCAGACATTAAAATGATCTGCGGTGAATATTAATTTGTGTCGTTCACATCTCACCGCAGAATCTGTAGAAATGTAAAGCTTCCCTGTAAAGTTCAGTGTCTGTGTTTGTGTCTGTGTACGTTTCATACTGGACCCTGATTGGCTGTAAACCAGTTGTGATGTCATAAATCCTGCAGGTACGTCCAGGTGATAAACATTTGGGACTGATTTCACATTGGTGTCATGTTGTACGAGTGATAAGACGTCTTTAGAGGAAGATATCCAGGGCTGTAAATGTAACTGATCTTCACTCTGAGAATTAACAAAGACTGAGATGAATTTAAAATCAGCAAATCACAGCGAAGCTCAAACTGTCAGTGAAGGAACACGAAGCATCAGGACTTTAATCCACCAGCCGCGCTCTCTGGGCTCAGGATGGATGTTGGAGGTAAATCAGTGTCATCATATATTCTGTGGCTGCTCTTTAATCCGACCATGTGACAGAGAAGGCTGAAGAAGTAAGTGACAGTTTGAGAGCAGAAGCTGATCACTGATCTCAGCCTCGTGGTTCAGATCACATGTGTGGATAAAGTCCTCACACGGTGTCAGTGTGGACGAAGCTGCCATCAGAGGACGACACGAAACAAGCTGAGAGAAGAAACTGACTTTGTCCTGAAGACACAATCTGACCAACATATAAAATGGTTGTGTCTTTATCCGCTGGTTATGTCTGAACGTGTCAACACTTATTGTTCTGTTCCCCGTTACTGTCTGAAACAAAACAAAACTTACTTTAACTTCCTGTTCTAAGTTTATGATTTCAGCTGCTGTGTGTTTTCTATCCGCCCAGCAGGGGGAGCCAGAGGGCAACTCCAGTGTTATCAGAGCATCGGTACCAGTGTGTACTGACTGGTACCAGTGTGTACTGACTGGTACCAGTGTGTACTGACTGTGTGTACTGACTGTGTGTACTGACTGGTACCAGTGTGTACTGACTGTGTGTACTGACTGGTACCAGTGTGTACTGACTGGTACCAGTGTGTACTGACTGTGTGTACTGACTGTGTGTACTGACTGGTACCAGTGTGTACTGACTGGTACCAGTGTGTACTGACTGGTACTAGTGTGTACTGACTGTGTGTACTGACTGTGTGTACTGACTGGTACCAGTGTGTACTGACTGGTACTAGTGTGTACTGACTGTGTGTACTGACTGTGTGTACTGACTGGTACCAGTGTGTACTGACTGGTACTAGTGTGTACTGACTGTGTGTACTGACTGGTACCAGTGTGTACTGACTGGTACCAGTGTGTACTGACTGTGTGTACTGACTGTGTGTACTGACTGGTACCAGTGTGTACTGACTGTGTGTACTGACTGTGTGTACTGACTGGTACCAGTGTGTACTGACTGGTACCAGTGTGTACTGACTGTGTGTACTGACTGGTACCAGTGTGTACTGACTGTGTGTACTGACTGGTACCAGTGTGTACTGACTGGTACCAGTGTGTACTGACTGTGTGTACTGACTGTGTGTACTGACTGGTACTAGTGTGTACTGACTGTGTGTACTGACTGTGTGTACTGACTGTGTGTACTGACTGGTACCAGTGTGTACTGACTGGTACCAGTGTGTACTGACTGTGTATACTGACTGGTACCAGTGTGTACTGACTGTGTATACTGACTGGTACCAGTGTGTACTGACTGGTACCAGTGTGTACTGACTGTGTGTACTGACTGGTACCAGTGTGTACTGACTGTGTGTACTGACTGTGTGTACTGACTGGTACTAGTGTGTACTGACTGTGTGTACTGACTGTGTGTACTGACTGGTACCAGTGTGTACTGACTGTGTGTACTGACTGGTACCAGTGTGTACTGACTGTGTGTACTGACTGTGTGTACTGACTGGTACTAGTGTGTACTGACTGTGTGTACTGACTGTGTGTACTGACTGGTACCAGTGTGTACTGACTGGTACTAGTGTGTACTGACTGTGTGTACTGACTGGTACCAGTGTGTACTGACTGTGTGTACTGACTGGTACCAGTGTGTACTGACTGTGTGTACTGACTGGTACCAGTGTGTACTGACTGGTACCAGTGTGTACTGACTGTGTATACTGACTGGTACTGTTGTGTACTGACTGTGTGTACTGACTGTGTGTACTGACTGGTACCAGTGTGTACTGACTGGTACCAGTGAAGGGATTTTAATGCCTCAGCTCTCACTCATATGATCATGAATGATAACTGAGCAGACACATGGAGGTCAGAGGTCAGAGGTCAGAGGTCGGAGGCCCACTGAGCGTTTTATCACAAGAAGAGACGTCACCTTCACCTCTGTTGGTTCTGATCCAGAAGACGTGCTCAGTGAAATGAGATGAGAGATTACAGCGTTATAATTTACTGTACATGAATCACTGAAACAGTTCACTCTGTCTGTTTAAAGGAAAACTCTGTTAAATATAGTTTCATTTCTCCAGGTGTTTATTTTACATAGTTCAGGTCTGAATAACTGATATCTGTCATACACAGTCTGCTCTTAAAGGAACAGTTCATCTACACATATAAAGTCTTCATCATCTCCTCCATGTTGATGTCAGTCAGGTGAATGTTGTATATTTACTGGGAACATTTAAATTAACTTTGTGGATTTGAAGCAATGAGGATTATTAATTATTAAAGCTGCGGAGAACTAAACAGTAGACTCCATCCTGCGTGGCTGTGAGATCTGACATGATGTTCAGTGAAGTGGATCCGTCTCAGTATCAGCACTGTGGACCCACAAACACAGCCAACACTCAGACTGCTGTGTGACAGGAACCAACGGGCCGAGGTTCTGATGGCTGCAGCCGCTCAGTAATGTCTGCGGGGGTTCTGATCATTTCATCCAAATGAGGCTGAAGGTCCTCCGATCGTTTCTCAGACGTTTGTTAAACCATCTGTTGTTTCTGTCGACCAGTTAAAACACGATGAACGTGTTAAATCACGTGGAGACAAAAATCTGGAGTTTCCACCTCCAGCAGAAGGAATCTGTTCCTGAACACACTGAACAAAGCTGATGAGTCGTTAAAGAGTTAATTAACATGGAGTGATTATCATGTTACAGAGGGAAAGTTCAGCTGTCCACATACTTTATTATTTTTTTCAGAGAATATTTTTTGGGCCTTTGCCATTTGGCAGAACAGCTGAAGACATGAGGGGAAACAGGATGAGAGAGAGGGGGAGTGACACGCAGCAAAGGGCGCCTGGCAGGGACTCGAACCCGAGACCGCTGCAGCGAGCACGCAGCCTCTGTACATGAGACGCTGCTCTACCAGCTGAGCTAAACGAGGCCCGGCTGTCCACATACTTCTGTCCATGCAGTTTGTGTGACCACAGAGGAGGAAGTGGTTCTTATCCAAACTCTGAGTCTGAGGTCAAATAAAACACTGAACTTGTAGTGGCAAATACGTCTGGGTCATGATCATGCATATACATAGATCAACTGTGCTCTAATAATGAGTTTTGAGCCTGATAACCAATGTTTGAGTTTCCCTTTTATAATAACGCGGCTGAAGTGAGTGAGCCACAGTGCAGCCACAGCTCACCCAAGGCCACAGATAGAGGCCCGGGTCAGACATTCAAAAATGAGAATAGTAGATGACAGTCTTGCGTGATCATGACGAAGGGGGTGGTCCAATCGGGCGTTAGTGATCTTGACCCCAGGTATAAAAAAGGGTGATCAGGGGAGATTTCTCAGTTGCTCTGGGGTACCTCATGGATTTATAACTTCTCTTGGAATAAACACTTTTTGAACTGAAGACCTGCTGCCTTGTCTTTGATTTCGACTTGGGCTCTGGAGCGATTTTGGGACTTAGGTTCTGAGCAGTTTCAACTCTGGTCTGGACTTAGGTTCTGAGCAGTTTCTCCTCTGGTCTGGACTTAGGTTCTGAGCAGTTTCTCCTCTGGTCTGGACTTAGGTTCTGAGCAGTTTCACCTCTGGTCTGGACTTAGGTTCTGAGCGGATTTCTCCTCTGATTGGGACTTAGACTCAGAGCTGTTTCTCTTTAATTTGGATTTTAACCTATGAGCAGATTTACAGGGTCTGATAGTGGAATAATTTGCCGGATAAGGACGGTACTCTCCCACTACAAACTGAACCTGAAGCGTCTCCAGAGAACCTCCTGTCTTTTGTTTCAGCCAATCAGGTGGTTTGTTTCTGAGGAGAGAAGCTGCTGTGTGACTTCAAGCAGCCTGAGGGTTCAGGTTAAACCTCAGTGGTTTGGTGAGAGCTGCGGTGCAGCTGAGGCTTCCACTGCGGCTCGTTCACCTGACACACCTGACACACCTGTGACACCTGACCCTTGAACTCTGAACACTCGCTCAGGTTTATTGTGGACTCTCTGCAGGTCCAGTTTAATGATCGACAGCTTCAAGTTTCAGCCAGAAGCTGCAGCAGGTTTCAGCTTCACTTCCTGCTGCAGAGTGACACGTGTGTGTTTGTGTGAATCCTCGTGTGTGTGTGTGTGTGTGTGTGTGTAACCACGCCGTGGTCACAGGATGTGGTTAACATCCGCCTTTACGTCCCCATGGCGACGACACAAGGTGCTAAAAATGTGACACTTCTGTACTGCTACTACCTCTCTGCTGCTCCTGTGAGTACTGTGTGTACTGTGTGTACTGTGTGTACTGTGTGAGTACTGTGTGTACTGTGAGTACTGTGTGTACTGTGAGTACTGTGTGTACTGTGTTTACTGTGTGTACTGTGAGTACTGTGTGTACTGTGTGTACTGTGTGTGTACTGTGTGTATTGTGAGTACTGTGTGTACTGTGTGTACTGTGTGTACTGTGAGTACTGTGTGTGTACTGTGTGTACTGTGAGTACTGTGTGTGTACTGTGTGTACTGTGAGTACTGTGAGTACTGTGTGTACTGTGTGTACTGTGTGAGTACTGTGTGTACTGTGAGTACTGTGTGTACTGTGAGTACTGTGTGTACTGTGTGTACTGTGAGTACTGTGTGTACTGTGTGTACTGTGAGTACTGTGTGTACTGTGTGTACTGTGTGAGTACTGTGTGTGTACTGTGAGTACTGTGTGTACTGTGTGTACTGTGAGTACTGTGTGTACTGTGAGTACTGTGTGAGTACTGTGTGTACTGTGTGTACTGTGAGTACTGTGTGTACTGTGAGTACTGTGGTACTGTGGTACTGTGAGTACTGTGTGTACTGTGTGAGTACTGTGTGTACTGTGTGTACTGTGAGTACTGTGTGTACTGTGAGTACTGTGTGAGTACTGTGTGTACTGTGTGTACTGTGAGTACTGTGATTACTGTGTGTACTGTGAGTACTGTGAGTACTGTGAGTACTGTGTGTACTGTGTGTACTGTGTTTACTGTGTGTACTGTGAGTACTGTGTGAGTACTGTGTGTACTGTGTGTACTGTGAGTACTGTGTGTACTGTGTGTACTGTGTGAGTACTGTGTGTACTGTGTGTACTGTGAGTACTGTGTGTACTGTGAGTACTGTGTGTACTGTGTGAGTACTGTGTGTACTGTGTGAGTACTTTGTGTGTACTGTGAGTACTGTGTGAGTACTGTGTGTACTGTGTGAGTACTGTGTGTGTACTGTGAGTACTGTGTGTACTGTGTGTACTGTGAGTACTGTGTGTACTGTGAGTACTGTGTGAGTACTGTGTGTACTGTGTGTACTGTGAGTACTGTGAGTACTGTGTGTACTGTGAGTACTGTGAGTACTGTGAGTACTGTGAGTACTGTGTGTACTGTGTGAGTACTGTGTGTACTGTGTGTACTGTGAGTACTGTGTGTACTGTGAGTACTGTGTGAGTACTGTGTGTACTGTGTGTACTGTGAGTACTGTGATTACTGTGTGTACTGTGAGTACTGTGAGTACTGTGAGTACTGTGTGTACTGTGTGTACTGTGTTTACTGTGTGTACTGTGAGTACTGTGTGAGTACTGTGTGTACTGTGTGTACTGTGAGTACTGTGTGTACTGTGTGAGTACTTTGTGTACTGTGTGTACTGTGTGTACTGTGAGTACTGTGTGTACTGTGTGTACTGTGAGTACTGTGTGAGTACTGTGAGTACTGTGTGTGCTCAGACCCTTTACTGCAGTAAAAGTACTAATACCACAGTATAAACCTGCAGTACTACAGTACTTGAGTACTTCCACATGGACGTTGTTGTGTTGAGCTCGTCCTCGGTCTGTGTTCATGTTCTGGGATCAGTCACACTTTCCCTGTTCTTCTGTTTTCTCCTCCAGGTTTCTGTTTCTGCAGCACAGTTTGAATTATGGATGAAGTTCTGACTCACTCAGCTGCTCTGTGGACGCACTGATGTAAATCCTTCCTGTGTGAATGTGTCAAACTTTCATCAACGCAGGTTTGGAAAATGAAATGATCAGCTGTCAGGTCAACATTCAGATGACTGACACACTCTCATCTTGACCTGTGATTCACCTTTAAAGCTCCAGTGTGTTGCACTCAGGAGTTATGGAATATAATTTTCATTCATGTTTAATCACCTCAAAGCTGTGCTGTCGTTACCTGAGAATGAGTCTTTAAATCCACCAGTTTGTACAGCAGCCCAGAACAGACCGACCAATCACAGGAGAGAGAAAGGTGTGCAAGATGGATGCAAATGAAACCGAGGACACGCCCACAATTTTGGAGCTTCACAGTGAAACAGAGCTGCAGCGTTCTGCTAAACGACTGAAGCAGCTGAGACTTGATTTAAAACAGAGAAACAACCAAAACATAAATAAAAATACTCAAAAACTTAATTAAAACTTGGCCGAATTAGCTGTCATCACTTCCTGTTAGCAGTGAACCTGTGGATGCTCAGACAACCGTCACTGGATCACTGTGGTACTGAAGGAAACTTAAAACATGATGTTTCTAAGGCAAGTTTTGCTCATGTAAGGAGAGACTTTTTTAGGATTTCTAAGCAGATTTATGCAGTCCTCCTCTCCTCCTCCTGATGATAAAAAAGGAGGACTTTATATCATCAGGAGGAGAGGAGGACTTTATATCATCAGGAGGAGAGGAGGACTTTATATCATCAGGAGGAGGAGAGGAGGACTTTATATCATCAGGAGGAGAGGAGGACTTTATATCATCAGGAGGAGGAGAGGAGAACTTTATATCATCAGGAGGAGGAGAGGAGGACTTTATATCATCAGGAGGAGGAGAGGAGGACTTTATATCATCGGGAGGAGGAGAGGAGGACTTTATATCATCAGGAGGAGGAGAGGAGGACTTTATATCATCAGGAGGAGAAGAGGACTTTATATCATCAGGAGGAGGAGAGGAGGACTTTATATCATCAGGAGGAGAGGAGGACTTTATATCATCAGGAGGAGAAGAGGACTTTATATCATCAGGAGGAGAGGAGGACTTTATATCATCAGGAGGAGGAGAGGAGGACTTTATATCATCAGGAGGAGGAGAGGAGGACTTTATATCATCAGGAGGAGGAGAGGAGGACTTTATATCATCAGGAGGAGAGGAGGACTTTATATCCTCAGGAGGAGGAGAGGAGGACTTTATATCATCAGGAGGAGGAGAGGAGGACTTTATATCATCAGGAGGAGGAGAGGAGGACTTTATATCATCAGGAGGAGGAGAGGAGGACTTTATATCATCAGGAGGAGGAGAGGAGGACTTTATATCATCAGGAGGAGAGGAGGACTTTATATCATCAGGAGGAGGAGAGGAGGACTTTATATCATCAGGAGGAGGAGAGGAGGACTTTATATCATCAGGAGGAGCAGAGGAGGACTTTATATCGTCAGGAGGAGGAGAGGAGGACTTTATATCATCAGGAGGAGAGGAGGACTTTATATCATCAGGAGGAGAGGAGGACTTTATATCATCAGGAGGAGGAGAGGAGGACTTTATATCATCAGGAGGAGAGGAGGACTTTATATCATCAGGAGGAGGAGAGGAGGACTTTATATCATCAGGAGGAGCAGAGGAGGACTTTATATCATCAGGAGGAGGAGAGGAGGACTTTATATCGTCAGGAGGAGGAGAGGAGGACTTTATATCATCAGGAGGAGGAGAGGAGGACTTTATATCATCAGGAGGAGGAGAGGAGGACTTTATATCATCAGGAGGAGCAGAGGAGGACTTTATATCGTCAGGAGGAGGAGAGGAGGACTTTATATCATCAGGAGGAGAGGAGGACTTTATATCATCAGGAGGAGGAGAGGAGGACTTTATATCATCAGGAGGAGGAGAGGAGGACTTTATATCATCAGGAGGAGAGGAGGACTTTATATCATCAGGAGGAGGAGAGGAGGACTTTATATCATCAGGAGGAGAGGAGGACTTTATATCATCAGGAGGAGGAGAGGAGGACTTTATATCATCAGGAGGAGGAGAGGAGGACTTTATATCATCAGGAGGAGCAGAGGAGGACTTTATATCGTCAGGAGGAGGAGAGGAGGACTTTATATCATCAGGAGGAGGAGAGGAGGACTTTATATCATCAGGAGGAGAGGAGGACTTTATATCATCAGGAGGAGGAGAGGAGGACTTTACATCATCAGGAGGAGGAGAGGAGGACTTTATATCATCAGGAGGAGGAGAGGATGGCTGGGTTTTCTGTTTGAGTGAACTGTTCCTTTACGGGTGCCTGTGCAATATAAATGTCTGTCCACCTTCTATAATAAATGTGTTCTGACTGAAGCAGCTCTGTGCTGTACTGAAGCTGAGATCAGATCTGAAGCTGAGAATAAAAACCCCACTGAGCGTGTTTGTGCAGCTCTTTGTGTCGCTGTGTGTCGTCTGTGTGTGCTGGAACAGTCTGTCCTGTGTTCAGTGTGTCGCTGTGAAGAGAAACGTCCCGACAGCAGCTTTCTGTCTCGTCACTGATCACAGAACAATCGTGTGTTTGGACTGAACGCCGGCGTCTTTCTCTGAAGCTCTGGAAGCTTTCACACTCAGCACTGCTGCTGCTGCTGCTGCTGCTGCAGTGTTTCCTGACAGAGACCACACCTCCACACACACACACACACACACACACACACACACACACACACACACACACACACACAGACCTGACAGCACTGACACACTCACCCCCGATGAAACCAGCAGATACAGGATGTTTACTTCAAAATAAAGGTACAGAAACTTTTCTGTTGCTTTAAAACATTGAACACAAAACTGATGAGACAGTTTCTATCAGCAGGAAGAATCAGATCCTTTGGTTAAATTAAAGTACTAATACCACAAATAACAGAAATACACTGTAACTGAACACACATTCATCTTTGTCACTTCTTCACCTGCTGAGGTCAATAAAGTCTCACCTGTCAGTCTGGGTTTTATTTTGAAGGTGTGAATCTTCATCATGTTGGATGGAAAATGTTTATAACAAGTGGTGGAGGAAATATCTATATATAATTAATATCTACTGTCTCTGTGATGTGGCTGTCCTGACAGAACCTCGACTCTGCTGGCAGCTTTGTGACGACGAGCTTCCAGCTGATCCCAGAAGGTTTTATAAGAGTTTCTCCAGCTGAAGTTCATCACAAACATTCAGCATCAGCACGTCTGGAGATGAAGCTGGCAGAAACACGTAGTGTAGTAGAATATAAAGCAGCATAGAATGGAAACATCCATGTTAAGTACCTTGGATGTGGACTTCTGTGCAGAACTTTCTGTACTAAATCAGAGTGAATCAGATCACATGAACACAGTGTCCATTAAAAGACCTGGTGGGAAAAAGTTCAGTATGTCAAAATATTGTTTTCCTTTTCTTTTATTATTATAATTATTATTATTATTATTATTATTATTATTATTATTATTATTATTATTATCATTGTTATTACAATTTTTCTACTTATTATTATCATTATCAATATTACAATTTGTATTATTGTAAACATACATTTACCTAAAGGTTTTTAAAATTGTATCCTTTTTAAACATATTAGAAATAACTTGTTTTATATTTACTGATATATGATTGTTTCATTTTATCTGAGAAATTCTACCAAATCTAATTTTTTTTAAATAGAAACATTCATTTGAACAAATACATCTTTAGACATTTTGATTGGAAGCATTTGAACATCGCATCCTTTCATTTTAAACGCATCACTTTTAGTTCATCTGCAGCCTCACCTCGGGCTTTTATTGTGAAACGCGTCAGCGGAAGTGTCCGTGTTGACCCGGGGCGTCTTGACTCGGGTGGAACTGTCGGACAGACGCGCTGAAAGGTTCCCAGTCGACGGAGACTCCCTGCGACACTCCGGCCGCTCCAACATATTTGTGCTCGTGCTGTTTTCTTGGCGCCGTTCACCGTCAACATGTCGCACACCGTCATCACGACCACGACCACGACCACCAGGACGTCCGGGGACAGCGTCCTCAACATGGGCTACACCCGGACCATCCCGGGAATGCTGAAGCTGGGACAGATGGTGAGTCCAGCTGACAACATCACGTCTCACACGGAGTTTACCCGGGACGCGTTCACACCGGGACGCGTTCACACCGGGACCCGGGACCCGTTAGCTAACATTAGCTTCAGTGTTAACGTGAGGTCACCTGAGGACAGACAGGTTCACCGCTTACATCAAAGAATCAGCAATATACTTTATATTAATGTGTCATGTAAAGAATCAATAACATACTTTATATTAATGTGTCATGTAAGTAATCAATAACATACTTTATATTAATGTGTCATGTAAGTAATCAATAACATACTTTATATTAATGAGTCATGTAAAGAATCAATAACATACTTTATATTAATGAGTCATGTAAAGAATCAATAACATACTTTATATTAATGAGTCATGTAAAGAATCAATAACATACTTTATATTAATGTGTCATGTAAAGAATCAATAACATACTTTATATTAATGAGTCATGTAAAGAATCAATAACATACTTTATATTAATGTGTCATGTAAGTAATCAATAACATACTTTATATTAATGTCTCATGTAAGTAATCAATATCATGCTTTATATTAATGAGCTGTAACAACACAGTGACGTCACATCTGTGGGATGTTAATTATTACAGATGTTTATTGATGCAAACATTTGGATCCAATCACAAATACGAAAGTTTATTTTGTGATTTTCAACATCGTTAAATTTCAGAATAATAAGATAAATTCTCTGATCAGTATGAAACATGGAAACTGTCAGAATGTGTTTGGTTCTGACAGAGAAGTGCTGATGAAGCAGCCGGTCTCTCAGCTGGACAGTACCAGAACAGTTTGTTGTTAGTTCTAAGGAACAGATGAATCCAGCGAAGGGCGAGAAAAAACATGTCCGATGTGTTTGTTGTGAAATGAAAGAGGGTGTGTAGCGCTGACGGTGTGATGACACACAGCAGGACAAACTGTAAACTAATAAAGGAAAAGTTCACCATAAAAATACCTTCCAAATAAGTCTTACCTGCTCACCACCAGGTCTCCAGATCAACTGAGCTAACTGATGCTAACTGATGCTAACTGAAGCTAACTGAGGCTAACTGAGGCTAACTGAAGCTTACTGAGGCTAACTGAAGTTAACTGAAGCTAACTGAGGCTAACTGAGGCTAACTGAAGCTTACTGAGGCTAACTGAGGCTAACTGAGGCTAACTGAAGCTAACTGAGGCTAACTGAAGTTAACTGAAGCTAACTGAGGCTAACTGAGGCTAACTGAAGTTAACTGAAGCTAACTGAGGCTAACTGAGGCTAACTGAAGCTTACTGAGGCTAAACATGTACTTACTGAGGCTAACTGAAGTTAACTGAAGCTAACTGGAGCTAACTGAAGCTAAGTGGAGCTCACTGAAGCTCACTGAGGCTAACTAAGGCTAACTGAAGCTAACTAAGGCTAACTGAAGCTAACTAAGGCTAACTGAAGCTTTAACATTTAGCAGATCACATCCTGACCTGAGACCAGCTCTTCAGCCTCTTGCAGGCCGTCTGCAGAGGCTGTAAATCTGCTGCGTCTTCTTTCACACTTAATGAGATTTAGTCTAAAATCATCAGCTCATGTTTAGAAGATTTCTTCACAGCTGAGTGTGAAATAGTTAAAATCATTTTAGTTTTTGTCTTTATTGTGTCCCCTGACTTGTTGCTGCTGTAATATTGCTAATGTCCCTGTTGTGGGATTAATGTATTATTATATTATTATATCTGATCTAATTTCAGAACTCTGGTTTATTTTGTCAGTAAGCAGTATTATTTTCTTTGCATCAGAACCAGAACTTCAGCAGCGTTTCTTCCGTGGCAGCTTCAGCTCGTCACTCAGCCTGCTCTCAGAGCTTCAGTCTGTAGCTGAACTCTTCACCTCGGCGGTCCAGCAGACATGGTTCTGACTGAATCCTCCTTCTTGGTGAACTGTTCCTTGAAAGGTGTGTGGTTCTGTCCTCCCAGGTCGCCCTGCTCATCGCCTTCCTGTGCGTCCACTGTGCTCGCGGCTGGCCCAGCTGGGCGGCGTTCCAGTACTTTGAGGTGGTGGTTCTGTGGTTCCTCATCGCGCTCACCATCTTCTTCCTGATGCACCTGTTCCGGCTGCAGGGGAAGATGCCCTGCATCAACTGGCCGCTGACGGTGAGGAACAGCAGACATTTCCACATCAGTGTGATTCAAACCTGCAGGTTATCGACGTGTTTGTCTCTTTACGGTCTCACTTCTGCTTTTCTGCTGAACTGTGAGACGGATCTGACTGTTCGATCGGCAGAGTTACACAACAGGAACGTACGTGATGTTTCACCACAAACGTACACGTCTAGAGTTGAATTAGAAAGGAAGGAAGCTTCTGCAGCTTCATGTGAGGAGCGAGCTGTGAAGATGCACTTCCTTCTTCTTCTTCATCTTTTTTAAGACACTTAGATCCCCACGTTTCCTCCGCCTGTCACTCAGCTGTGACCTGAGTCCAGTTTTAAACTGAAGCCTGACAGATGCTGTTTAAATCTAATGTCATATTACACAACTCTTCACATAAATGATCATTGTGGACTCGACTGATCAGTCGCTCTCTGTCACATCACCACCGTTATTTATCTATTAATGACGATCAGAGAAGCAACTCATGAAAAGGATCTAATTTTAAAACATAAATCATTTTCATTACACTTAGTCTCACTCCAGATTTCGCCCCGGACCTCCTCGCCGCCCCGCAGTGGCGCCGTGCCGCCCGCTGTCAGTCTGAGAACTGATGCTCTGATTTCAACTTGTCATATTTCCCCCAAATGTGTCTGGAGGGGAGTCGAGGAGCAGCAACACTCTGCTGCCTCGTCACACTGTCCATTCAATCCCAGCAGCACCTGCCAACACCTGCCTTTTGTTTTCTGTGTATGTAAATGATCAGGATTTGCTCAAGGGCTCCTCGGCAGCAGTCACAGGTCTTTATCACCTCCGGCTTTTAAAACGATGTCTTTAAACGCGTCGTCTGTTGAGGGTTATGATCTGCTGTTTCTACAGCACAGTTTTTATTTTTGTGATGATGAACGTGACTCAAGTTGACAGGTGAACTCGTCGCCTGGCGTTGAGTATTTTTAGCAGGTTTACCTGCGTGGTTCTGGTGTGAAATGGTTTGAGTCCGACCCAAAACAACAGAAAGAAGCTGCTGTTAGTGTTCATCATGATAACCCTAACCCACGACTGCAGAGAGATCTTCATCCAGGTCGACTCACAGCAGTTTGTTTAGTAATGTCAGGTTGAAATCAGGTGGAATTTACCTTTAAATAGTTTTTTAACTACTAAAATCAATAAATAAATTTATGAAATTGTTCATAGAGACATTTTTAAACTTAATTTTAGTGAATCGAAACATTTCTGAGTCTCATCATCACAGTCACTGTGGTGACAATAATACAAATGTAACATGTAGTTTGGTGATGTTGTGAAGCAGCGAGGGATCATGGGAGTTGTTGTTTTCATTAATAAACAACATCCACTGTTGATGACGTCACTCAGGCGAGGTTATGATTTCTTCACGTCTGGTGTTGGCTGGTAAACATTATTTCTCTGTTTTAACAACATGGAGAACAAACGTCTTCTCGTTTTACTCATTTTATATCTTTGACACAGTAAGGAGGCGATTTACAGCTCAGCAGAACTGAAGACGACTACAGAACAATTAACACTGACTAGTGCAGTGCCCGTAGGAAATATGTGTTATTAGAAAAGTGGGAGGTTAATAAGCATTTTCATGGATGGCCAAATAAGGCTGTTTGAAGGTATCTGATATTCCAGGGTATAATTGGTCATTTTTGACTATTTTTGATTTTGCCATTATATTTCACCTTAAAAACGATTTACTTGCTGTCATTATTTTCAGCACAACCTCACGTGTGACTGTACGGTTATTTTTTCATTTTGACACACTATATTAACACAATGGACCTAAAATCACACAAAAAAACATAAAATCCGAGTAAGAAAAAGTTAGATTTTTTTACTGTGAAAACCACAAGTATGTTTAACAAACCATTTTTATTACTTATAATGCAAATATCAATTGTTTGCTAAATGTGTGCATACATTTTAAAAAATTACAAAGTTTTATGTAAGCATTTACATTTAAATGCAGCTGAATGAAGAGCTGCACTGCCTGCTCCACATTCAGCTTCTCCTGTTTTGACTCATTAAACAAAAAAACGACTCCACTACACACAAAACACACGACACCAAACACTACATAACACACTAACTATACACTCCAAACACGCTAAATGTCACAAATCTCTCAACTCTCAATATCGCTGTCTGTACACCGACCGTCGTTGCCTGTCACTCATCCGCCGACGTCCCTCCCACAACTTCCTGTTCCTCATCAACCAAACTTGCTGCTTGGACACTTTCGTGACAAAAGCCCGTTTTTACCGTTTCTTCTGCACCAGACACAAAGCAAACGTGACGGCAATGTTCGTGAAAAAGCGTGGCGGACATTATTTACCCTCAGTCCGGTTTTGGACGGTGCGTCCGGTCCGTCGCCTCGGGAGGTGGGCCGTGTAGGTTAGCTAGCAGCTAGCTACACACAAACATCCACAGATTCCGATTCCACTTTGTTGTCCGCGCGTCTCCGCATCTCCTCAGGCCCGAACAGACTCGGTCTGGACTCGTTTAGTCTCATTAATCCACAACAGTCAGTTTAGATGCACAGAACATAATGGGACCGAACCGCCGGCTAACTCCCGGTCCAGCTCGCGCCGCTGCAGGTATAAATCCACTTGTTTCTTAACGTATGTCGTGGCTTGAGCTCTGCAGTGATTGGCTCTGGTGCTCACGTGACTGTGGTGGCTCCAGTGGACAATGCTCCCGAATGTGTAAAGCATTTATGAAATAATTTATTCAGGTATCATTGCAGTCCAAACAATGGGAAGTCGCACACCACTGAACCAAACGGCAGCTATGTTGAAACTCTCAGGTCAGTCTGATCCTGATCCGCAGAGATATTTGAGGCACACACACACACACACACACACACACACAGACACAAACACACACACACAGACACACACAGACACATACACGCACACACACACACACACACAGACAGAGATTCCTTGCTTTTATAGAGAGATGTTTAAGTTTGTAGTTTCACTTCTTCACTGTTGGAGCTGCAGTTTTATCTGACAGAGACACGTGTTCATCCCAGTCGGCCTCCAGAATCTGAGGCGCTATCAGACGAACTCACATCAGTCCAGACCGAATCAGTCCAGACCGGATCAGTCTGGTTCCTGTGGTGTTGTGGTTCATTATCTCCTGCGGGTCTCGTCAGGACGTCTCGTCCGTCACTCAGCTCCGTGTGTTCTGCTGTTTCAGGAGTTCTTTCATTACTCCGTCGGGACCGTCCTCATCTTCATCGCCTCCATCGTCGCTGCTGTGAAGACTGGAGGAGTTTCAGCGCTGGTGGCCGGATCGGTATGTAAACACAGAGCCGCCGGGGCACCTGGGTAAATCTACAGAGTGTGATTCTGTTACTAATGTACACTGAGGTCAGGGATTCTGCTTCTGAGGCACCAGAACAGAAACCAGTAAGTGGACCTTGAGTCCAGACGGTGACGACTGAACACAAAGAAACTTACTGCTGCGTATGTCGACACGATGTCGTCAGTCTGAGATTGAATTCAGTTGAAATAAACGTTGCTCGTCCTGATTCTGTGGCTACAGACGGGTCGATGTGGCTGGTGAGAGCAGATCCATTAAAGCAGAACCACTAAAGCTTTAATCTCCTCCTCTCAGCACGTCCTGCTTCTGTAATTACACAGGAAGTCACTGATTCCTCACTGATAACATTGTTGGTGTGACGAGTCGGTTTCTATAAATACTGAGAGCTCGTCTGCATCAGAACATCTGTGATTCTGTTTCATGGTGTCAGTCAGATTTAATGATTCTTCAGAACCACGACTCCGTTTGACTTCTGATTTTAATATCATGAGTGATGTTATTTATGTCCTGACAACATTTCATTTACTTTTTAAACTCTTCTTTTAAAAACATTCAAGGATTTTACAACTACAGCAGTTTGTTGAATCTGTCCAGAGTGAGACGTCTTTACGAGCGTATCAATAAAGGATCTTTGGTTTATTATCAGAGATGTTTTTACCACAACTGAGAAAAATCTAATTTAATCACAGACATCATTACAACAGAGCTTCATATCCAGAGCTGCACAAAGTTAAGTTCTTGTTAGTGAATGAACGGCTCGTTGAGTTGAGACGATGTTTTTATTGAATATTGCAAATCTGCCTCGTGGAAAGTTCGATATTCATCATCTGAAAGTGCAACAGATTGATCACAGATGTTTTTCAACTGAGGGAAATAAGAAGAAACGTTTCGTCATCGGAGGACGTTTGTTACTCAGTGACTCAGTGAGGAGTCGGACAGATTCACTCGCCCACGTTTTAGTTAGATCACATTATCATTCTGAGATTAAAATCCCCTGATGTGAGCTGAAGACTTAAATCCAGGATGTTTGTGTGTGTCAGCTGTGACGTGTTGGACTGATGTGTGTCTATGTGTTTGTGCGTCTGCAGGTGTTCGGCTTCATCGCCACGTTCCTGATGGCCGTTAGTTTGTGGACATCTTACAGTGTCACCTGTGGCTCTCATCAGACAGGTACGTCTCCTCCACCAGGACACTCAGCAGGTTGGTGGTTCTGGTTCAGACATGTCACATGTTCTTCTTCGTCACTTTGTTCACTCAGTTAGTGTTTTATGTGCAAACTGAAAGGACGCCTGTAAACAGGTGGATGGAAACGGACCAATCAGAGCCACCGAGTGAGGAATGTGTTTCAGTGAGGAATGCTATCGATGCTAACGCGCTAATCTGCCGTTCAGTGTGAACTGAAGTCAGATTTCTTCTCACACTGAAGAGACTGTTGAAGATAATCAGACATGTGAGTCTCATCCCATGATGCCAGTTATTCACTGCACTTCTCTCCTTCCTCTCTTTCCTATGTCCTTCCTCCCTCCATCCTCCTTTTCTTTCTACCGTCCTTCCTTCCTTCCATCATTACTTCATGTCTTAACCCTTTTTTTCATTCTTCCATCGTTTCTTCCTTTGTTCTTGTCTTCTTTCCTTTCCCTTTCTTCCTTCCTTCATTACTTCCCTCATACTTCCTCTTTTCTTACCTTCTATGCTCCCTTTCCCTTTTTTTCCTTTGTTCCTTCATTCATTTCCTTCCCTCCATTGTTTCTTCCTTCCTCCTCCCTCCTCCTCCTCCAGGCGCAGCAGTGTAATAAGCTAACTGTCATGAAGGAACCGGACGGCTGTGGGCAGTTTGCTGAGTCGTGGTCTGTTTTCTGCCCGGTAACAACCAGCTGGATAAAGAACCTGATTGGATAATAATTCATATAGTAGAGGTAATGGAGCAGCTGATCCAGGACCAGCCGTTGTTTTCTGATTCGTAAATATTCCTGCTCTTCACAAACCTGAGAGGACGTAGATTCAGTTTTACTCCAGAGTCACTTTTTATTTCTTATTGAATATTTTCAAACATCTGACGTCACGTTTTCATGTTAAAGGTGCTCAGTGTCACATTTCAAACATCAGTCACACAACGACACCGCGGTGCAAACAATCAGCCACATGGTTCACAGCTTCTTCTCCCATCATGCCTGCTGCTTCCCGCCCCGAAGAGGCGGACATCTTGTTTTTGATTGTATTTCACCAAAGCGCTTCTCTCTTTCTGCCACGAGCGATCAAAGATTAGAGAAGCTTTTTTAGAAACCTTGAGTTTGTGTTTGCTCTGACGGGACGGCGCCTTCTTCCTGTCGCGTGCCATAAAGCTTCCAGACGATTCCCCTCAAGTGTCTCAGTGAGCGCAGCCTCCGTCACGCCTGCTCGTTGTGTTTCCTCAGTGTTTACAGTACGTAGCTCGATTAGCTCGAGCCGTCATCAATGCCTCATTCATTCCAAATTTTTTATTCTATGTAGAACTTACTTCAGTCAAAGCAGTCTGGACCACGGATGTATTCACCTCTTTTTAAAATCACTTTTCTTAAACGCCCGGTGATGTAATAATGCACAGTATAGCCCTTTAGCCTGCAAAGCTAATTTTTGCAAGCACATTAAAATATCGGTGTGAGAATATTCTCCTCATTCTAGCGTGCTAACAAACATTAACACGCTAATCTTTTACAGAAAATACCTTGCATGCTAATGACCTTGTTAGCATGCTACAACATGACTCAGGGGCTAATACTTACGTGTGCTAAAAAACAACAGCATGCTAACACTTTACACAAATTGAAACAATGCAACAGGAAACATTAGCATGCTAACAATGCAAACAAAAACCAAGAAAAAACGCTGCGTCTTGATTAAAAGATAAGTCTGGTCATAATCTGTATTTTTATTATCGTCAACAAATCCCACGTGCATTATTTACAAATGAAGCTAAATATTTGTGAGGTGGTTTTAAAGATTTATGACCTCAGAGCCACAGACAGGAAGTGGGACAGTGTTGAGGGACGGACCAACATGTTGTTAATTCTGCACATGAGGATTGTTGGCGAGAATAAAATGACAGAATGAAGTCAAACAGGAAACGACTGCAGGAGGTCCAGTGGTTCAGATATTAACGGGAACATCAGCTCCGTGTTTCTGCGCCGGGCAGAACCTCATGAAGCGTCACATCAACTCGCCACAGTCGGTTCAGTGAAGCGACTTTCTGTCTGCTGTGGAAATCAGTTTGTTTTAGCTTCAGAGTCAAACGACTGTGGAGCATTTTATTCCTCCGTCTCGCTGACAGAACGCCGCTGCTGCTGAACTTGGTGCTTCTAAAAACAAACGTCTTAGTTTCAATCCGACCGGAGTTTTAAAGCGCTCACAGTTGGAAATGATGTCAGAAAGACACATTACAAGAAAAAAGTTCTGATGATTTCTGCACGTAGGACCAAATCACTGACGTGGAAATCTGTTGGCACGGATTAATAAACTTTATAATATGGCAACAATCTCTGTACAGATCGTAAAGCTCACTGAGGCGATGACTCGATTTGATTCCTACACGTTCTGATAAAATGTGCACAAAAAAAGTAAACATAGAATAAAATGACATACAAACATGAACACGAGGGATTACACAGTGTACGTACAGATTAATACGCACACGTGTGTTGATAAAATGTGTGTACAGATAATAGTTCAGTAATAATCAGGTTTGTGTAGTAACAGATTACATGTAATGGGATTACAAACAGAAAAGGTAACTATAATATAATCCAGTAAAGTTGGACTAAAAAGTTGTAATTAGATTACAGATGTTCAGTGAAAAAGAGGATTACTAACAGGATTATAATTTCAAAATAAAAGATAATACACCAACACTTCAGAGTGAAACCGAATGCTCGAAGCTAAAATCAAATAAAAATCATCTTTAATTTGAGTTAATATGAAACTTAACCTTCATATTTTGATACTTAGATTATGTTACTGACTACATGCTGTAACATGTAGTCAGTAACTATCCTGATTGTTATAAAACATACAGAAGATTAAAAAAATGTACAAACACATTAATAAACCACGTTGATTGAAAAATGTTCACAGGGATTTAAACTTTAATACCATTTAATTATGAGTGAATTAGTTCCAAGCATTCGAAAATGAACTATGCTGTGTTGAAGTTAGCATGCTAACCAGCTAGCCCGGGCCTGAAGACCTGCAAGGCTAACTGAGCTAACAGGCTAACAGAAGCTACAGTCACAACACAGTCAGCTGTGACTCTGAAGCCCGACAGCAGAAACATTCACATCTGGTGAGAAGGAAGAAACTGTTAAAGCACAAGTTCTCAGATCGCCTCCCTGGTCTGTGCTCAGCTGTCGTAGCATTATTGATCTGTACTATCAGTCATTGATTACAAACTCTTTATTAATCTGTGCACTCAGACACATCGTGCGACCCGCCCTCTGTAGCTTTCTGACCAATCAGAGCGTCTCTGCTCTCCAGCACAAGTCGTCTTCACGGTCCAACAGGAGATTAAAATGCACTTTGTCTTTTAGTTCTACAAACAGTTCTGACGGGCCGCTGAGCGTTGACGTGCGGCGCTGCAGGTCGTACAGAGTGTTGTGAGCGTGTGCAGCAGCTGTGGGAGGAAGTGTTGGTCCGCGACCCGGCTGCTCGTCGTCTGAACCGCTCCGATGGAAGTGAGTTCTGGTTCTGAGAACAGATGTTGATGTTTTTCCTGAGAGGAAAAACTAAAGACAAGCTGAAAACTATTTTTAGATTATTTTTAGATTTTCATAACAATCAATAACTAATAAGTTAAAGGGACAGTTCACCCAAAAACAACTTTCAACCATTTAAACACAATTAAAGTGTTAAAATTACTTTTTGCTCATTTTGATTCCATGCTAGCTTTAGCCAACATGCTAATTCTGGTCTAACTTTGCAGCGCGGCTCGTTAAGTAAATTAATTCTTACTCGTTATTTTATTGTATGAGAGCAGAAGTGTCACAAACATCCAACGATCAGCGGATCATTGTTACCTGATTATCTAAGATCGTTATCTTAACGATATTTTATTGCCATTCATAATGACGTTTTTATCAGTTTAAGCTGTGGAAAGTTCTGTAGAACAGCTGACCCAGTTTAAACTGAACTAATTGGACTCTTCGTGCCACGGAAGCGATTCTGCATCTTGAGAAACGTTTGTAGGATTAAAAGTGTCGGTGCTGATCGGAGTCGCGGTGCTGATCGGAGTCGCGGTGCTGATCGGAGTCGCGGTGCTGATCGGAGTCGCGGTGCTGATCGGAGTCGCGGTGCTGCGAGACGGATCTCTGGTTCAGTGGGAAACTTTCCTACCGGGTCTCAGTACAGAACTCTGGCTGATGTGAAGCTGAACACTTTGATCCTCACATTTCTGCCTTACTGTCGGTCAGACGCCAAACTCTTCGCGTGACGCTTCAGATTTTGCACTTAATATTTCCTTAAAAGTTCTGGAGCGGTTCTGGCTGACGGGTCGGTGACTGACTGAAGTCTAATCTGATGAAAAGTGAATGTTTGACTTCGACCGTGTGAAAGTTGATGGATCTGAACACAGATGATTGTTTTCCTCCTGCTGCGTCGACCCGCCACACTGTGGACACGGGTCCACTTCATGTCACACTGTGAGGTCCGGATCAGAACATCTGACGACGTGGTTCTTTTTACTTTGGTTTCGCTCACAGAGGCATTTTTAATAATTACTGAAGTTGATAAAATCAAGAAAGTATCACGTTAGTTTTACTTCTGCAGATTTTAACCACAAATCTCCAAACGTCTTTAATGTTTCTACTGATCAGAACCAGATGAGCGGGTCCAAGTCACATTCACAGCATCAGTTCTGTCAGAATCTCTTTCACGTGCCAGTAAATTAATATTGTGACTGAACCATCTGGAACTGAACTGATGTTGGATCAAATCTAATCATGAAACCAGCTCATCAGAGAGCAGCAGCCAACAGGACCAGACAGAACCCGACTGGACTCTATCTTTCAGAAACGGGTCGTCTCAAGTCGTCTCCCTCCTGATTGGCTCACAGTGTGAACTAGAAGCTTCGTTCTGAATCAGCAGCCAAAGATTTCAGCTTCGGTCGGATCCGACCTGCTGATCTACAGTGTGTCCTGGTCCGGTCCGGTCCGGTCCGGTCCGACCCCCTGTTGTGTTCTACACAGTCTCTGGTTCACTTTCACACTCTGTGGTTGAGTTTGTGTTCCGGTCCAACATGTTCACCTCTGCTGTGTTTCTGCTTCACCGTACTGTATTTGAGTTCTTTTGGACCAGTTTGATGTTTGATGCACTGATGAAACTTCTGATACCTGATACCAGTACACCTGACCCGGCACAGATCCAGTCTGACTCGTTAGAATCAGCAGACAGAATAATCCAGACCTTTGATTTGTTTTAACATTTTGTATTTCTATTGCTGAACTTTTGATAAAGCCAGTTTTTCCATCAGGTTCTGCTCGGAGTCCAGTTTTGGTATCGAATTCAGAACTTTTTTATTGGTGCATCTTTTATTTTGAAGGTTTTATACGGCTGCCTGCAGGTTCAGTGTGGAGCCAGAATCAATCGGACCGTCACTCCAAAGCTTCTGTGTTTTCAGCTGTTTGTTACTTTTGTCTCATGTTCTCCTTGGATCAGAGATTGATTCTGGCTCCGGACCCGACAGAACCAGACTGTTTACATTGTATTATTTCTGCTTGTATGTGTTTTCTGATGCTGAATGATGCTGAGTGACCTGATCACCGGCTGTCTGTCCACTGGGAGACGCAGCGTGCTGCTGAACAGTCCACGGGTCAATAAGTATTGATCCTGGGTTGACACATGATCCGGGTCGGCTCAGGACGGAGGTCCAACTGAACCAGGAAACATTTGTGAGGTGGAGAAAGTTGAAAATACAAACTCAGCGAACGGTCGACAATTTATTCGACTTTTTACAATGTTAGAATATAAAACTGACGTAAAGCCACTGAAGAGGATTTAATCTGACACAGAAACTGTTCAGAATTTCTCTCTCTTGTCATTTATTGTTGATCTCTGAAGGCCGTTTGTTGATTCTTGTTGCTTTTATTGGAAGAAGAGTTTGTCAGGACAGAAAACTGTTGAGCTGTTGATCAAAAAGTGACCATGAACAAGTAAAAACAAAGAAATAACAGATGGAGTTTGACCTTCAGAGAGATTCTAGTCTGATAAGTTCGGGACGTTTGGACCGCGATCGTCCTGCGCTGAAACATTCGTGTTGACATGAAAACAGCTGCTGCCTCGTTAGATAACTGAGTGCTTATAGAAAGTAATCTGCCTTGAACACAAACAACATGCTGGTTTGAAAACTGTCAAACAGAGTTCATCTTAATTCACATGGTGGGAGCTAACGGAGCAGCAGAGTGCTAATCAGGCTAATCGGGCTAATCGTGCTAATCGTGCTAATCAGGCTAATCGCGCCACTCCACTCAAACAGATCGTCGGTCTGAACATCGCCCTCCTCACTGCGAGTTTATATTTTCAACGTTCTTCACAACAAATTCTACAAACCTGTCGACAGACTGAAACGTCTGCTCACAGTTCTGGATCAGTGCCAGCGGCTAACGGGCCGACACAGCCGCCTGCCGTCAGTGGACTCAGACACCCGGATAGTTTAGAGTATTTAGGTTTTCCTCCAAAGTGCCTTAAAGTTGTGTTGTTGTGCGGAGCGGAGGGAAAGTCAGTGAAGGAAGAAGAAGGAGCCTCGTTCAGAGGTTCAGGTGTGTCTGAAGGAGCCCGGGGGCGTGAGGTGGTGCTGAGGTGGTGCTGAGGTGGTGCTGAGGTGGTGCTGAGGTGGTGCTGAGGTGTGCTGAGGTGGAGAATGAAGTGATTTTCTTTAGTTTCAGAAGAGAAGATGTCCACAGTATTAGAGGTCACGTCACAACGAGCTCACATGACTTTTGTTGTTTTTGTACATTTTTTAAAAAGTGTGTTTAAACTACAAGTTGTGCTTTGTTGCATGTTGTAAATTAAAGGCTCATTGCACCATTTCTGCCTCTTTGACGTTTGTGCTGAATACAGCTGATCCCAAACACATGCAGACAACATCTTCAGTAGCTGTCCGTAGAGTGCATACCTCTGCTGGGCCCGACAGGCTCCTCCAACCCTGGAGACTGCACAGACATCTCAGGCAGGCGCACATACGCTACAGCAGCTGATGGGAACCAGCCGCTCCTCCCGTGTTTACAGTCAGCTGATGTACAGAGTCGCTCTCTCAGCTGACGGCTCGTCGACTGTTCAGCATCCACACTGACAGAAACTTCAGCAGCCAGACTGAGAGATCCACGACCTCCTCCGTCCGCTGCCGAAGTCGTCCTTCCACAGTCGTTTGCGGTTTTAATCATGAATCCAGTTCTTTAAACCATTAAACAGTACAATATTCACACACATCTCTTTCTGCCTCTGGACTGAATGGACCCGGCGCTGCCCGTCTGCTGTCGGGTTCACTGAGCTGTTTACAGACTGTTGAAGACGTGAAGAAATGAGTCAGAGGTGAATTAATAGTAAGATGCAGGTGAAGAACAGAAGTCCTCTCTGTGGCTGATGACCACACCCTGTGTGTGTGTGTGTGTCTGTGTGTGTGTTTGTGTGTGTGTGTGGTGTGGGGGGGGGGGGGGGCTCAGTGGAAAGTATGACTCACGCCGCCTCTCGTCTCTCTGGAGGCCGCTTCATTTCCTGGAGTCAGCAGCTGCTGCGTTCACAAACATCAGCAGCAGTTTTCATCCACAGCCGGACGGACGAGACCAGACACACAATCACATGTTATTATTAACATGTTATTATTAACATGTTATTATTAACATGGTATTACATGTTGTTACATCGTTGTAAATCCAAACTCAAACGCTCAAACCAAACCGGGCACAGAGGGAATGTAAGAAAAGGTGGATGTGAACATCAGCTGGTCCTCAGAGACCGACAGCAGCACGGCTGAACTGGACCTTCGTCGTTCTCATGCAGGTTCAGGAAAACATGGTGGCTCGAGTTAAAGTAATTAGATTACTTCTGCAACTTCAGTTACAAACAAATCTACATTACAGAGGAAATCGGTTCTGTACATGATGTAACTTCACTACATTAGGATGGTAAAATAACTCAGTGTTGACTTTTGGTTTCACACAGGAACAAAGTTTAGACCAGAATGAATTTCTGGCCATCAGTTCCAGATTACAGCGGATCAGAACCACTACTGGACTCACTGTGTTCATAGCAGCCTCATGTCGCCTGTCTGTGCACCTGTTCATGCTGCGGTGGTGCTGACGGTGCTCTGATGGGGCGGCGCAGCACCACAACATGCACATTTCCCTCCATAAACTGTTAGAACAACAAAAATTGGCCAAACCACAGGAAACAGAGTTCTGCTGGGAGCTCGCTGTGATTTTTTGCTTCCCAGCTGAACTTTTCCTGCCTCCAACATTTGAAACATCTTCAGTTTGACTGCAGTACTTTTTAAAATCCAGCCAGTCCGTGGATTCTGCTTCGCTTGCCCCGGTTTGGACTCATATAATGTGCCGTGGTGCCGACCCATGGGGCTGCTGGACTGTGCTGCTTCTGAATCTCGTCTCCAGAAAGAATTACAGATTGTTCAGGCAGAAGTCTTTGGCAGCTTGCTGAGATGATCACTGAGCACTCAGTGAGTCAGAGAGGAAAACCAAAGTGTTGCATAGTATAAGTTTAGATTCACGTTGTCTTTTCTTCCAGTGTCACAAAATATGTGATTCAATTTATTGACTTGACATATTTTCCACAGGACACAACACGGAGAGCACGCAGATGCCAGCAACGGGCCGGCTAATGTAAACAGGACGCTCCTGACTTCCTCCTGACTTCCTCTTGACTTCCTCCTGACTTCCCTCGACTTCCTCTTGACTTCTTCCTGACTTCTTCTTGACTTCTTCCTGACTTCCTCCTGACTTCCTCCTGACTTCCCTCGACTTCCTCCTGACTTCCTCCTGACTTCCTCCTGTGCAGCTGTAATAATGGCTGCAGCCTCTAGAGGTCGCTGCAGAAACGTAAACATGGTTTGTAATGAGCTGCTGTCAGATGGAGTGACAGCATGGAAACATCAGCAGGACAAACCCAGAGTAAAAGATTCTGCAGCGGTATCAGAGGTGATGATCAGTCTGAGCACATTACAGCAGCATGTAGCGACTGACAGCAGCATGTAGCGACTGACAGCAGCATGTAGCGACAGCTGTGTTTACACTGAGCTGATGTACAGGGTCGCTCTCTCAGCTGACAGCTCGTCGACTGCTCAACAACCACACTCACAGAAACTTCAGCAGCCAGGCTCAGAACAGGAATGTTCTTATGAGCATCGGCCATCTTGTTCAGATGCCTCCTGGCGCCTTCCTTAGCAGGTGTGCCGGGCACGACCCGCTGGGAGGAGACCCGGGCAGACCCAGAACTAGCTGGAGGGATTATATATCCCATCTGATCTGGGGAGGCCTCGGGATCCTCCAGGAGGAGCTGGAAAGTGTTGCTGGGGGAAAAGGAGGTCTGGAATGACCATCTAACCCGGCAGCCTCCACGACCCGACCCAGAGAAGCAGAACATGGACGGATGGGTGGTGTCGCTGGTGTCACTGGTGTTTGAGTGTCTGCAGCTCAGAAGAATCTTAAGTGAGGACGCGTCGCCTCCTGCTGGACACACGACTCAACAGCACCACCTGTGATTTATTTAACTTGAACTGATATAAACTGAAGAAAACATGACAGAGGAATTATTATTATTATTATTATTATTATTATTATTATTATTATTATTATTATGTGAGAATAAAAACGTTCATATGACTGAAGTTTGTTACATATTAACAGTTTGAGCAGCTTTTATACTGAAGGAAGTTTAAAACCACACGTCATATTTTAATAACTTGTAAAGTCACTCGAGCTGTCAAATAAATATAATACAGTATAATATAATAACATATATAATTATAATAATAATGATAAACCATACTGATGATGATGATGACGATGGTGTGTGTGTGTGTGTGTGTGTGTGTGTGTGTGTGTGTGTGTGTGTGTGTGTGTGTGTGAGAGCGAGGGGCGGGTCCTCGCCAGTCTCCATGGAGACGGGATCAAACACGGAAGTCGTCTGCTCCGTCCGCTGCAGGTAAACAACACAACAAACATGTTTATTGATCCTAAACGGGACGATCCGGCGGCGCCTCGCTCTCCGTCTGTTACCGGACAGGGCTCGGTTCTGTTTCAACACGTACAGCGAGCAACGAGCAGAACAAGAGCAGGAACCCGCTGGTACTGGTACAGAACCTGCTCACGGTCGCCTCGATGAGCTTTCCTCTACTTTCAGTTAAACAACATCGTGTTTCCATTATCGGACAATCCCTATATTGTAAAGTTTAACCTTCAAAATAAAATAACATTTTAACTCAACATAAAATTGTTTAACAATAAAGTTAGTAGAGTGGTGAGAACACACAGTAACTTATTCTAATATTTAATATCCGCCATTTACTAGTAACGTGATGGAAAGTAACCAAGTCCATCTACATATCCATCTTTTTATTAAAAAATATATATATATACATTTTACCTGCATAAAAATAGCCCCAAACTTTTGTACTGCTAGCATAGATTACAGGCTATAAACCTGAGCCAACATACGACCACCAACTGGTAACAACTCCTGTTTCAACAGAAGTGAAGACATTCAATAAATGATAATCCGGGCTGCTGGAAGATTTACTCTCCAGTCCACATGCAGACAGAATGATCCTGTCTTCTGTCTCATGATCGGCAGCTGGGCTGTTTCTGCCACAAAGTGTTTCTGAGAGGAACCACAGAGATGCTAACTGCAGTTAGCCGCAGACACACGTCATCCTGCAGCTCTCTGTGGTCTGAGCGTTTCTTTATCGTCATTTATCAGGATTATTGATTATTATCCCTCACATGGTCTATTAGTGTGTTTAAAGCAGCATTATGTAACTTCAGCTGCAGCATGCTGAGGTTCAGATCTCAGGTACCTGCA
>OZ023160.1:859556-867056 GCA_963678695.2 Diplodus puntazzo | reverse complement strand
GCTTCTGTCGTCTGCGTCACTGTCGGATGTTAGTTTGTTGTTTGTTCGTCAGTTTGAAACTCGACCGTCCTGAATAAGAACGACACAAACTCATTAAAGATTATGAATGTGAGGTTCTGCACGAGGACTCTTCGTCTGTCAGTGAATCCTCGGAGGGTTCTGGGAGCAGCTGTGTGACCCGGCTGATCAGCGCCGTGTCTCTCGCCTGTCTGCACCTGGACTCTCTGTTTGTAGCTGCCGAATGAGCCGAGCAGCCGGCGCCGGCTGCTGCAAAGCCTTCTGGGACTGAAACTGTCTCCGGTCAGCGAGCGCAGTTCTGTCTGAATCCAGAGGAACATTTTTCAACAGGACGGGGGAAAACCCAGATTACCTCCTTTACTCCCTGTGAGCCGGGCCGCTCGTGAAGATGAAGCTGAGCTCCAGTCAGGAGCAATTCAGCACCATCTAACAATCAGACGGCCATTTTGGCTCTGTGGGCTGGCTGATCCTGTGTGTGGCGATCAGAGGACGCAGGAGAACGTCCGTCACATTCAGGGCTCAGAGCTGCTACAGGAAAGGTCAAGGGTCACTGAAGACGCACTGACTGTGGGGCCGCATCAGTCTTCACTCAGAACCAGCATCAGAACCTCAGAGGATCCGGTCAGCACTGGACCAAAGTGGACAGCCTCAAATCAACAAATGATTTGCAGCCACAGGATGTGCTGGTGCCTCCTCTGTCCTCTCTCCTCTCTCCTCTCTCCTCTCTCCTCTCTCCTCTCTCCTCTGTCCTCTGTCCTCTCTCCTCATCTCCTCTGTCCTCTCTCCTCTCTCCTCTGTCCTCATCTCCTCTGTCCTCCCTCCTCTCTCCTCTCTCCTCTCTCCTCTCTCCTCTCTCCTCTGTCCTCTCTCCTCTCTCCTCTGTCCTCTCTCCTCTGTCCTCTCTCCTCTCTCCTCTGTCCTCTGTCCTCTCTCCTCTGTCCTCTCTCCTCTCTCCTCTGTCCTCTGTCCTCTCTCCTCTGTCCTCTCTCCTCTGTCCTCTGTCCTCTCTCCTCTCTCCTCTCTCCTCTGTCCTCTCTCCTCTGTCCTCTCTCCTCTGTCCTCTCTCATCTCCTCTGTCCTCTCTCCTCTGTCCTCTCTCCTCTGTCCTCTCTCCTCTCTCCTCTGTCCTCTCTCCTCTGTCCTCTCTCCTCTCTCCTCTGTCCTCTGTCCTCTGTCCTCTGTCCTCTCTCCTCTGTCCTCTCTCCTCTGTCCTCTGTCCTCTCTCCTCTCTCCTCTCTCCTCTGTCCTCTCTCCTCTGTCCTCTCTCCTCTGTTCTCATCTCCTCTGTCCTCTCTCCTCTGTCCTCTCTCCTCTGTCCTCTCTCCTCTCCTCTGTCCTCTGTCCTCTGTCCTCTCTCCTCTCCTCTGTCCTCTGTCCTCTGTCCTCTCTCCTCTGTCCTCTCTCCTCTGTCCTCTGTCCTCTCTCCTCTCTCCTCTCTCCTCTGTCCTCTCTCCTCTGTCCTCTCTCCTCTGTCCTCTGTCCTCTCTCCTCTCTCCTCTCTCCTCTGTCCTCTCTCCTCTGTCCTCTCTCCTCTGTCTCATCTCCTCTGTCCTCTCTCCTCTGTCCTCTCTCCTCTGTCCTCTCTCCTCTGTCCTCTGTCCTCTGTCCTCTCTCCTCTGTCCTCTCTCCTCTGTCCTCTGTCCTCTCTCCTCTCTCCTCTCTCCTCTGTCCTCTCTCCTCTGTCCTCTCTCCTCTGTTCTCATCTCCTCTGTCCTCTCTCCTCTGTCCTCTCTCCTCTGTCCTCTCTCCTCTCCTCTGTCCTCTGTCCTCTGTCCTCTCTCTCTCCTCTCCTCTGTCCTCTGTCCTCTGTCCTCTCTCCTCTGTCCTCTCTCCTCTGTCCTCTGTCCTCTCTCCTCTGTCCTCTCTCCTCTGTCCTCTCTCCTCTCTCCTCTGTCCTCTCTCCTCTGTCCTCTCTCCTCTCTCCTCTCTCCCTCTCTCCTCTCTCCTCTGTCCTCTCTCCTCTCTCCTCTCTCCTCTCTCCTCTCTCCTCTCTCCTCTCTCCTCTCTCCTCTCTCCTCTGTCCTCTCTCCTCTCTCCTCTCTCCTCTGTCCTCTCTCCTCTGTCCTCTCTCCTCTGTCCTCTCTCCTCTGTTCTCATCTCCTCTGTCCTCTGTCCTCTGTCCTCTCTCCTCTCTCCTCTCTCCTCTCTCCTCTCTCCTCTATCCTCTCTCCTCTCTCCTCTGTCCTCATCTCCTCTCTCCTCTGTCCTCTCTCTCCTCTCTCCTCTGTCCTCTGTCCTCTCTCTCTCCTCTCTCCTCTGTCCTCTCTCCTCTCTCCTCTCTCCTCTGTCCTCTCTCCTCTCTCCTCTCTCCTCTGTCCTCTGTCCTCTCTCCTCTGTCCTCTGTCCTCTCTCCTCTGTCCTCTGTCCTCTCTCCTCTCTCCTCTGTCCTCTGTCCTCTCTCCTCTGTCCTCTCTCCTCTCTCCTCTGTCCTCTGTCCTCTCTCCTCTCTCCTCTGTCCTCTCTCCTCTGTCCTCATCTCCTCTCTCCTCTCTCCTCTCTCCTCTCTCCTCTCTCCTCTGTCCTCTCTCCTCTCTCCTCTGTCCTCTCTCCTCTGTCCTCTCTCCTCTCTCCTCTGTCCTCTGTCCTCTCTCCTCTGTCCTCTCTCCTCTCTCCTCTGTCCTCTGTCCTCTCTCCTCTGTCCTCTGTCCTCTCTCCTCTCTCCTCTCTCCTCTGTCCTCTCTCCTCTGTCCTCTCTCCTCTGTCCTCATCTCCTCTGTCCTCTCTCCTCTGTCCTCTCTCCTCTGTCCTCTCTCCTCCTCCTCTGTCCTCTCTCCTCTGTCCTCTCTCCTCTCTCCTCTGTCCTCTGTCCTCTGTCCTCTGTCCTCTCTCCTCTGTCCTCTCTCCTCTGTCCTCTGTCCTCTCTCCTCTCTCCTCTCTCCTCTGTCCTCTCTCCTCTGTCCTCTCTCCTCTGTCCTCTCTCCTCTCTCCTCTCTCCTCTGTCCTCTCTCCTCTCCTCTGTCCTCTGTCCTCTGTCCTCTCTCCTCTGTCCTCTCTCCTCTCTCCTCTCTCCTCTGTCCTCTCTCCTCTGTCCTCTCTCTCCTCTGTCCTCTCTCCTCTGTCTCTCTCTCCTCTGTCCTCTCTCCTCTGTCCTCTCTCCTCTGTCCTCTCTCCTCTCTCCTCTGTCCTCTCTCCTCTGTCCTCTCTCCTCTCTCCTCTCTCCTCTCTCCTCTCTCCTCTCTCCTCTGTCCTCTCTCCTCTCTCCTCTCTCCTCTCTCCTCTGTCCTCTCTCCTCTCTCCTCTCTCCTCTCTCCTCTGTCCTCTCTCCTCTGTCCTCTCTCCTCTGTCCTCTGTCCTCTCTCCTCTCTCCTCTCTCCTCTGTCCTCTCTCCTCTGTCCTCTCTCCTCTGTCCTCTCTCCTCTGTTCTCATCTCCTCTGTCCTCTGTCCTCTCTCCTCTGTCCTCTCTCCTCTCTCCTGTCTCCTCTTTCCTCTCTCCTCTCTCCTCTGTCCTCTCTCCTCTGTCCTCTCTCCTCTGTTCTCATCTCCTCTGTCCTCTGTCCTCTGTCCTCTCTCCTCTCTCCTCTCTCCTCTGTCCTCTCTCCTCTGTCCTCTCTCCTCTGTTCTCATCTCCTCTGTCCTCTGTCCTCTGTCCTCTCTCCTCTCTCCTCTCTCCTCTCTCCTGTCTCCTCTTTCCTCTCTCCTCTCTCCTCTGTCCTCATCTCCTCTCTCCTCTGTCCTCTGTCCTCTCTCCTCTGTCCTCTGTCCTCTCTCCTCTCTCCTCTGTCCTCTCTCCTCTCTCCTCTGTCCTCTGTCCTCTCTCCTCTCTCCTCTGTCCTCTGTCCTCTCTCCTCTGTCCTCTGTCCTCTGTCCTCTCTCCTCTGTCCTCTGTCCTCTCTCCTCTCTCCTCTGTCCTCTCTCCTCTCTCCTCTGTCCTCTCTCCTCTCTCCTCTCTCCTCTGTCCTCTCTCCTCTCTCCTCTGTCCTCTCTCCTCTCTCCTCTCTCCTCTCTCCTCTCTCCTCTCTCCTCTCTCCTCTCTCCTCTGTCCTCTGTCCTCTCTCCTCTCTCCTCTGTCCTCTGTCCTCTCTCCTCTGTCCTCTCTCCTCTGTCCTTGTGAGCAGTTAGATCTACAGACTGTAGTCCTTCCAGCTGCATTATTTGAACCGGTCCTGAGATGTTTGCAGGAGTTCTGACGTCCCGTGAACTCGTCTGTCTCTGAGCTGCTGTGATCAGCTGCTGAGTGATCGATCTCTGGGCTCTAAACCTTCCTGCTGCCCACCTGCCGCCCGCGGACCCCCGCATCCGACTTAATGTTGTGTTGAGAGCGCGCGCGTGTGTGTTTGTGTGATTTATCTACTTCCTGTTTGGCATCTTCTGCTCAGCGTGTGGGCGGAGCTTCAGGCCTCAGAGACAAACAGAAGTTATAGAAATGCATGTGAGAAAGTCAAACACCTGCTGGAGAGACGACGGAGCTGGAAACGCTCTCGTTGACTCCCAGAGAGACGGCGAGCCTGGAGGACACGTCTTCCACCGCTCCCCCGCCTCCCCCACTGCCTCCCACTGCTGCCTCCCCCACTGCTCTCCCCCGCCTCCCCCACTGCCTCCTCCCCTGCCTCCCCCCCCGCCTCCCCCGCCATCATCTAATTGTGATGTTAACGGGTGAGTGGAGGAGGAGTGACACCTCCTGCTGCTGCTGTGATACAGTGAGACGTCGCCTGCTGAGAGGTGGAAATGATTGTCTTCCCCTCGTCTTCCTGCGTTGATCTGATTTACTTGACGTTGTTGTTGTTGAAGCCTGCTGCTGTCGCTGCAGACGGGTCAGACCGATGCTCACCTGAGCAACAGGTGAGAACAGAGCGCTCCAGTTAAAGAGCCGACACACTGTGGAAACACTCCACTGCAAGGAAAGTCCTGACGTCAGGAAGAGTATAGAAGTATGATCAGTTAAACGTCCTCGTCAGTGTTTCTTATTATATCAGGTGTGTTCAGGTGAAACACGAGGATCATTCTCACCTGGAGCTTCTGTCTGAGTGTGATTGTTTGATTTGTGTTTATCCGGGTCAGAGCAGAACCTGATGAGACTCCAGGTGTTTCTGGTCATCATGTTTCTGTTTTCAGCCTCGTGACAAAGTATTTTCCAGCTAATCCATGAAGGTTTTTAAAGAGTTTATGAGCTGAAGCACAGAAACGATCCAGCTCGAACACCTGCAGCCTCTGCACACTCTGACAAAGTACAAATACCTCAGTGATTCTGCTCTCCTCTGCGACGCCTTCCACTGGGTCACTGAAGCCGACACGACAACACAACAGACAAACTGAGTCCAGACAGGAAGTGGCTCAGTGGGTCGGGCCACAGCTTCAGTTCTGATGTGCACTCACTCCATTCACTGCTCTGTCATCTGAGCAGCGAGGGTTTCTCTCTCTGCGGTGTGAAGCTCCTCGGCGAGCCGCCGGCGCCGACTCTCTGTTGCTATGCAACTAAAGTGGAAGTCCGTTTGAAGTGTGGCGCTCTGATTAAAGCTCAGATGGTTCTGAGTTTCTCCATGAGAAGAAAAAAACACAAGCTGGGCTGTCGACAGCTCCGACTCCGAGTCCGGAACAGAAGATGATAAGATCATAACAGCAGTGGATCCGCCGTGAGGATCATCACAGCTGATCTGGGTCCAGTGTTTACAGCCCGGTTCCCACAAAGTCCAATAAAACAACATGTTCATGTTCTGATCCTTTCATGTCAAACAGCACACAGACAATATGTCTCATGTTTAACTGATTTGTGTGAAAGCTGAGCGAGACGTTACGATGTCATCAGACACGTCAGTGAACCTGGATCCTGCTTCATGAAGAACGTGTTTGTAGTTCAGAATCAGAATCAGAAATCTTTATTGATCCCACTATCAGAGTGGGCGGGGCTTAGAAGTGACTGAACTGTCCAGCGGTTAGCGTAGCATCGTAGCATCGTGACTATCAGAACTGGAGACTTTATATAAAACACGTTTTCAGTTTTCTCTCCTCTGACTTCAGGGAGAGTTTGATTTACCAACGAGCTTTCCTTCTATTGATCTGATTGGTTGAAGTTGCCCGTGATGGATCAGCTGCCAGACAGATGGTTCGTCCAATCAGCTGCCAGGTATCTGATGAAGGTGCAGTTTCCATCTGGAGCGAGAGTTTAGTTTAAGAACTTTGTTTCTGTATTTTGTGGAACTAAAATCTTTTTGATCTGAGCTGCTTCTTATTGTGTGTGTGTGTGTGTGTGTGTGTGTGTGTTAGTTTCATCAGCCTGAACTGTTTCACTTCAAACTTCAGCATCGGCACATGAAGAGACTCACAAACAGAGCGGCAGCGTTCAGAGACGAGCCGTTAACAAACCGACACAGTATTTAAAGACGTCCCCTCCTGGAGAACTTGTGTTGAGGTGGCGGGATGAACACTGTTACTGTTGTCAGGGTTTGTGTGTTTTTGACTCTTCTGTATTGTTTGTTGGTCTAAATGTGTGTGTGTTGTGCCGTCACGGAACTGAACTGTTAGCTGACATGAAATGTTGCTGTTGAAATGTAAAGCTGGTGGTTTAGCTGCTGAACTAAACCTGCTAAATGTTTGCTAACAGCTTCGTTTACAGCTCGGTCCCTGAACACAGCGAGCGGTGGATGTGTTGAGACGAGAGAACAACATCAAACCGCTTTCACTGAGCAGGAAACCTCCACAGTTTGATCCTCAGAGCTTCCTTAGTGAAGCTGCTTTAATAAACCAGAGTCTCCACTTCACCTGCTGACCTGCTCACCAATTTACCAGGAGCAGCAGACACGGTCGGCTCGGCCCGGAGCTGATTAGCTCCCTCAGGAGGAGGTGCTGGTCGGGGGGCGGCGGGGGAGAGGACCCGCCCTGCTCTTCTTCTTTTAGCATCATGCTAACATGAGCAGGCTGGCTGTGAGGATGAAACAGGTCCGAGCAGCAGCTGATCCGATGGTTCTGATGGAGGAGAGACAAACTGATCCTGATGAGATGTTCAAATGTCTTCAAAGGGTCAAAAAACAGATGCAGAAGATCAGCTGGAGCTCATTAATCAGCAAAACTGAACACACTTTATTGTAGAAACATTTGAAAGAGTTATTTAACTGAAGACAAAGATGTAATAGTAAGCTGTGTAAAACCGACTGGACCTTTGTTCTACGTGATGTTCAGTTGTGTTCTCACATCATCACAAATGTTTCCAACAAGAAATCCTCCAGTTTCATCAGGTCGTCTGTCTGTAACTCCAGGAGAGTCAGAGAGGAAGGAAGTCTGAGAACGAGACCCAACAGAACCAGAAGAACACACTAACACACCTCGTCTGAGAAGAAGAGCTGTCACGGATCTGACCTCTGACCCGTGTCTCTGTCAGGAAGGTGCTGAAGCAGATTCCTCTTGGCGACCTTCGACCTGACGAGACGGTCCGAGCCACGCAGGAAGCTCACCTGCTGTCTCAGCTGCACCACCCGGCCATCCTCACCTTCCACCACAGCTTCCTGGAGAGAGACGCCTTCTGCATCGTCACAGAGTTCTGCCAGGTA
>OZ023160.1:824556-854556 GCA_963678695.2 Diplodus puntazzo | reverse complement strand
TGGAGAGCAGGAATTCATCTCATGTCTGTTGCTGCAGGAAGGAAAAGAAAAACCAGCTGAGCGTCGTCTGCAGTTTATCTTCAGTGAGAGATTGTTGTTCTCCTGCAGAGACTGCTGACCGAGTCACAGTGAAACTCTCGCCAAAATGCAACCGAGGCTTTTTTTGTGTATGTACCCGAGTCAAACCTTCGTGTAAAAGCATAATTACGACGGCACTTTCCAGTGGAGAAGTGTCGATCTCAGAATGTGACGTAACCTGGAGGACAGTTAAGGTGGAACTTCTGTCTTCCAGCAACAACTATCCACGCCAGATCTCACGTGACTTTTCCAGCTTTTGATTTTAGCATTGTTTCTTATATGAGTCAATATTGTTTTTTTGCTAACAACAAAACAACTAATTATCCTGCGTTTATATGGAACTAAGCTTTAGGAGCGTTCCAACTTAACTGTCCTCCAGGTTACGTCACATTCTGAGATCGACACTTCTCCACTGGCAGGACGGCGGCGAGCGGAACAAGCTACTGCTAACGTGAGTCGTTCAAAAACCTTCTTTTTAGTAACTCTGTGTACACAAACAATGTTCTCAATGCTCGTGTTCATGTGTAGAGACCCTGGTGATACTACGAGCAAAGTTTCATGTTGTGTCGAGCCTTCTTACTGTTTTAAAAACAGAGATTTTGATGCTATCGTAAAAGTGCCCGTAGCACTCCCACTTTTACGATATACGGAACTACGGGAAATACAGTAAATCTTAAAAGTGCCTCTTTCATCGTAATTATATTATATTATATACATTAAAAAAAAAGTCTTGGTTGCAATCTGGCGAGAGTTTCACACTAAACATGAGAGCGACTCTCCTGTCTCCTGACAGCTGACATGATAGAAGATGGAGGAAGATGAGACGGACGTTAACGACACGGTGAAGAACGAGACGAGTTCATCTGCTGAGTGAAGCTTGTTGCAGAGCGGCTGCTTCACTCACAGACGGATTCAAACACCTTCTAGATGTTGAACACGCACTGAGACCTGTGACATCATCAGTCTGAGACCTGTGACATCATCAGTCTGAGACCTGTGACATCATCAGTCTGAGAAATGTGACATCATCAGTCTGAGACCTGTGACATCATCACTCTGAGAACTGTGACATCATCAGTCTTTGCTCCGAGACAACAGCAGCTCAAGTTACACTAAAATTAGCCGTCATTCCTTCCGTCTCATTAAGGCAGCAGTAAATTAATTAACAGTCAGGATCAGACAGAAACTGTGACCTGCTGCTGTTGTTTATCTGACCTCGGATCAGTCTGTGCCAGGTGAGACGGAGCAGAGAGGTCGGAGGTCATTATTATGATCACGTTTGTTAATGAGAGAAGAGTCGAGCCTCGTTAACACAGCAGTTGTTGTTATCAGTGAGGAGGAAGACGAGGAGCTCATTAGCTTCAGAGGGATGAAGGCTTCTTTAGAAACACCTGAAGTTTGACCGTGTGCTCGTCTTCATGTGTAACCTGAGAGAGCGAGGGGGCGGGGCCTGTTGAATTCGTTGTTTTTATCAGCCAATCACAGGTCGACCCGCCTCCTCGCTCAGAGTCGCTCTGAGCAGTTTCCTGAATCCCTCAGCGCCTCTCTGCTGTCTGCAGGACACGTTCAGACTCTCCGAGTGGTTCTGAGGATGTTTGTGGGGACGGACGCTGGTGTCTGTGAGACTGGACCGGACAGGAAACAGACCAAACTAGGAGCTAAAAGAGGCTGAAAGCTTCTGTGGAGCTGCAGAGATGATTCTGTGACTGTGTGCTGGATCAGCTCCGTCAGCACCACCTTTCACAGCCTCCATGTGTCACATCATATAACACATAATACAGCAGATTCAAAGTGTTTGTTGAATGAAAAAGAACTTTTAGGAATCTGTTTTTGAACTCTGACCCAGCTGAAGCTGAACTGTGCGGTGCGTCTGCAGCCTGTTAGCCAGATAGTGCTGATCAGTAATTATTAATACTTTGACAGAAGCATGTTAAAGTGCTAATAATGGCAGAGAAAGCTGTAGTTAATTAGTGTTTATTGAGTGATAGTTAGGTGTTTGCTGGTGTAGATAACGAGTGCAGAGCTGCAGGTTCACTAACTGACGGATGTTCTGTTGGTTGTTAGTCAGCTAATAAACAGACGGAGGTAATTAGAGAGCAGGCGGCACCGAGTGAGGCGGGTCATTAATTAACACAACGAGAGAGATCGGACTGAAACAGTGTGTGTGTGTGTGTGTGTGTGTGTGTGTGTGTGTGTGTGTGTGTGTGTGTGTGTGCAGGGCTCTGGGCTGCCTCCTCTTCGAGATGTGCGCCCTGACTCACGCCTTCCAGGGTCCGAGCTTCCTGTCGGTGGTGACGAGGATCGTGGAGGGAGACGCCCCGGTGCTGCCCGCCGGATTCTCTCCGGACCTGAACTCTGTCATGCAGCGGTGAGGACGAGAGTCAGTGTGAAGTCACTGAGGGGTTTGTCTTCTCTGAGTCAGACAGCTCACCTCCAGCCGATTTATTATTTAGATGCAAATAAGACAGAAAACAGACGTAAACACAGACGAGCAGAATCTGTCCAACATGTTCCTGTGACACGTTCGTCTGGTTCTGTTTGCTGTGTGAACAGGATGCTGCAGAAACAACCAGCGTCCAGACCGTCTGCTGCAGAACTTCTCAAGACCCGGTTCATGGAGGAGAACATGAAGGTTGGATCAGACAAACAAAAGGAAAACACTTTTGTTTCCATTTGTCACTTCTGAGAAACATCTGTAACGCTGTCGTTAAGAGCTTTCAGAGTGAGTCATGAACGCTGACAGCCAATCAGAATCAGTCTGGATGTGCAGGCTCGTCTTCCTACAAGATGAAGTCACAGCTGAGACTGTACAGTTGTTTTCTAACTGCAGCCGACATTAAGAGACACTTTTTAGATGCTCGACTCTTAAAACATCATTTTGTTATTTAAGAATTTATTAAATGTTTATATAACGAATATAAGGCTGAAAATGAAACATCCACTAAAACTCCATCGTTCCTGAAACACACTGCTGATGTCTGGAGAGCTGGATCCTCCTCACGGCTCGTCTCTCAGGAGTTCTGTTCATCCGTTTGGTTCTGGCTCTGTGTTCTGTTTGTTTCTCTGCAGCGTTCATAAAGGCTCACGTATGTTTCTGTTTGTACTCGGCGCTCATTTTCTTCACGCAGCGCTCACAGATACGACCACCTGCAGAACCTCCGCTGGTCGAGGGGGGCAGTGGATCCAATCATCCGAGAGAGACGCCACCACAAGACGAGAGGTTTTAAAAATGGCAGAGCTATTTGAGGAGAAGTGATGGCCTCAAAGGAAGAGAAGTTCAGACGTCTATATGAGTGGCTCCCTTCAGAGGAGCATGTGAAGTCTGTCCCAGTCTGAAGGCTCCTCCAGATGCTCCTTCTTCTCCTGTTTCTGGAGGATGCACCGCTACGATCCTTCATGGCCTCACATATCCCAAGATTCTTTGCGCGCCTGTAAAAGAAGAAAGAAAGAGAGAAAATGGCAACATCGCGTGGCGTAGATCGTCACTTTCACAGGCCTGGGCGGCAGTAATCATGACGTAAGGGTAAAACATCCGAGACCGTCCCATTTAACAACGGCTGACGAGGTTAACAAGGTCTCTCTGAAGGACCTGCCTTCAAAGACCACAAAGGCCGAGTCCTTCAGAGGATGCAGACCCTGAACTGAGACACAGCCTGCAGGAGCCGGACTCAAACCAGCGACCCTCTGACCAGTGGACGACTGCAGTCATTGTACATTAGTGTGTTTCTGCTGCTTTCAGTTAAATCACAGATCTGCGTCCGTCTTCCAGCTCGGCTCGCTGCAGCAGGTTTCTGACAGCAGCAGTCTGGATGATCAGCGAGACAGAAGAGCAGAGACCCCATGACCATGTGACCAGGTGTTAATCTGACACCTGATAAAATCCTGTCGGAGCTGAAACATCTTACCTTCCACATAGTGTGAGGCAGGAGTGTGTGTGTGTGTGTGTGAGTGTGTGTGTGTGTGTGTGTGTGTGTGTGTGTGTGTGTGCTTCATGCATAAATGTATTCATAGATGGCTCACACACACACACACACACACACACACACAGAAACCTATTACTGAGTAAACTGTGGTATAAAAATACTCACATTCATGCATTTTCTCTGCTTCACACACACACATTGGCACAGATACGTGTGAAGACTGTGTGTGTGTGTGTGTGTGTGTGTGTGTGTGTGTCAGCAGGATATTATTGTCATACAGTTTGTCATAAATCACCGCTGCAGGCTGGTTGCTCCTCCTGTGTGGATTGGCGAGGCACCTGAAGAGAGATAACACATTTATGGACCCGTTGCCATGGTTTCCACTGAAATATCATTATGCTGATGGGATTCATTACTGCACCGCGGCACTCTGGGATATTGGAGCGCAGAGGGCTGAGCGTCCTCCCCTCAGAGGAAACATGCAGAAATGTATTGTTGTTTTGGTGGAGGAGGATTTTTCATAGTTTGTGTTCACGGTTCGTCGTCTGACACACGAGAACATCGACGCTGGAACTCTCTTTACTCCTCAGACTCGTCCCGCTGCACAGCACTGATCCTGAGTCAGATACTAGTTGTTTGTCAATTAAGATGTTTACACACAGAAAATATAATTTAACAGTTTGAAGAGAAAAGACAAAGAAACAGTTCAGCTGGAAAATGAAAAAACGTTGTCTTGTAGTTCACAGAACAGTTCTGCAGCTTCACAGTGAAACACACTGTGAAGCTGGAGACTCCATTTAAAACAGAGAAACAACCAGAAACAGGACAGAATCAGCCATTAGCACTTCCTGTTAGCACTTCCTGTTAGCAGTGAGCCTGTGGACGTGCAGGCAGCTAACACTGGACCACTGTGGTACTGAAGGAAAGGATGTTCCTCTGGCAGGTTCTGCTCGTGTGAGGGGAGATGGAGCGATATCGTCGTGCTCGTGTCTCCTTCATGAGCTGGTGTTTGTTCAGCTGAAGTGAATATTGATCATGAATTGATTGATGGATGACAGACTGTGATCTCCACTACAGAAAATGAAGGACCGGTTCGACTGCGTGTCGTCAGACGGGAAGAAAGACGCCGAGCTCATCGCCAAGAACATGTAAGACTCCTTCACTTCCTGTTTCCTCTCCACTTCCTCCTCTGTTAATCTTCTACTTCCAGCTTCTTCTCCACCTCTTGTTCCTTCTTCCTCTCTCTTCCTCTCTTCCTCTCTCTTCCTTTCTCTTCCTCTCCTTTTCCTCCTATGTTTCCTCTTTCTTCCTGCTTCTCCATCTTTTGCTTTCATCCTCTTATTTCTTGTCTTCCAGATTCTTCATTTCCTTTCAGCAGCTTCTCCTCCTCTTCATCTCGTCTCTCCTTCTGTTGTGTGACCTTCTCATCTTCGTCCTCCTGTTCTTCCTCTCACCGCTCTTTGTTCACCCACTTTTCATTTTGCTCTTCTTCTTTTCCAATTTGTCTTGTTTCATCTTCTCCTCCTCCTTCCTTCCCTTGTTTTCACTTCTTGTATCCCTCTTCCTCTTCTTCTTCTTCTTCTTCTTCTTCTTCTTCTTCTTCTTCTCTGTCCTCTCTTCCCCCGGTGTATAATGCTTCTTTCCTTCAGCTCACACACACACACACATTGTTCAGTCAGTAGCTTCTATAATTAGAGCAGTGAGCAGCGAGCTGTGTCTGAGTGTTAACCAGTGCTGTCCAACCAGTGGGCCGGGCCTCTGTGACGGGTCGGGCCTCTGTGACGGGCCGGGCCTCTGTGACGGGTCGGGCCTCTGTGACGGGCCGGGCCTCTACCTCTGTGACGGGCCGGGCCTCTGCGACGGGCCGGGCCTCTGCGACGGGCCGGGCCTCTGCGACGGGCCGGGCCTCTCTGACAGGTCACCAGATCCAACTGAAAACAGTGAAAACAAAATGTGTGTGGTGTAAAAACAAAGTGTTAACAAGGTCCAATTATCACTGAAATAACTGCACTGTTTCACCCCCACTGACAACACAGTGATGTGATTGGACAGATAATTGACGTGTGTGTGTGTGTGTGTGTGTGTGTGTGTGTGTGTGTGTGTGTAGGCAGACGAAGGTTCACCTGCAGACGCTGATGGAGAGGTCCGAGCTGGAGAAGATGACGCCCAGAGAGAGAATGAGGCTCCGCAAACTGCAGGCGGCTGACGAGAAGGCCCGGAGGCTCAGGTACCGCACACACACACGCACACACACACACACACACACACACACACACACAGGTGTGTGTGTGTGCGTCGACAGTTAGAACCAGTTAGAACCAGTTAGAACCAGGTGAACACAGTCTGCTCTCTGTTCCTCTCTCTGAGGCTGAAGCAGCCCGATATCACACACATGGTACCAGAACCGCTGGTCCACCATGTCTCATGTCTGGATGTCCTCACACCTCGTTAGTCACTGACAGTCAGCGATCTGCAGAAGCTCGACTGTCCTGTACAAATAATCACGTCTGCATTCGTCCACAGGACACAAACAAACAGGAGTAAAGAGTTTAGCAGATGTGATGGAGGAAGTTCTGAAGGGTTCTGTTTGTCTGTGCAGGAAACTGGCCGAGGAGAAGTACCAGGAGATCCAGAACCGCAGGATGGAACTGAGGAGCCGCCATTTTGAGAAAGTCAGCCTGGATGTTCTGAGTGTAAGAAAAGACGAGTCCAGAGAATCTAACCACAGCGATTCTGATTCAGTCGGCTCGTCGTGGATTTAAGTCTAATTAAACGGTTCTGAGGTCCGCTCTCTGAGTCGGAACAGAACTCTGCCAGGTTTCTCTAAAAAAGAGACAAATAGCTTTTTTCCTCCAAACATCAGGAGGACGGAGCCTGTCAGAGCCGGCCAATCAGCATCCAGGACCACCCGGTACCAGGACGGTCGCAGCCGACCCAGAAGCAGGATGACGGGAGGACGACGGAGTCAGAACTGCACGGTGAGAACAAACATCACACGGTTTAAATCACAGAACGTCCTGTCAGAACATCTCAGCATGCACGGTTAAAAACAAAATGGACGCACAGGAAGTATAAAGACCCGAGGTACCGGTCCTGTTAGAGTCCTGCACTCTGCTCCGTCCTGCTTCAGGTGGACGCTCTCTGTACTGCACCTGGACCCGGATCAGTTCTGGGAGTGAATCACGGCTGAAGCAGATTTAATAACCTGATAACTTCAGCTGTGATTGATCTTCATATTAATGATCCACTGAAGCTCGTCAGATAAACGCAGCAGCCAGAAAATCCAAACTAATGAAACCTGCAGCGGGCCAGAAGCAGAAAGTTCTCCTGAGATTCTGCTGAACAACTTCATCAGGTGTTCATCTGGAAAATCCCTCTGAGCTGCTGACGAGCCAGAAACCTCGTTAGAGTCGGTGTCACTTCTGACGGCTGACAAAAGTTTTTCTTCTTCTGCTGTCGTTCAACCATCAGCTGCTGCTGGAAGAGTTCAGACCCCAATACGAAGGAAATCATTCGTGTTTCTGTGAATCTGCCCTCATCGATTATGTCAGTGAGAGCAGCTGAGTGTTCTAATAGTTCACCGTTGTGTTTTAAAAGCAGAAAGTTCTGGACTGATGTTTGAATAACGGAGCAGCAAAGGGCCCCAGGCTGGGACTCGGACCCAGTGCCTCTGTACTCGGGTCTTCTCTGTAGCTGCAGAGCTAACAGTGTTAGCGTGCAGCCCGTCTCCAGGGTGAGAAAAACGTCTTCAGATCTCAGTAACAACACTTTGATTTGTCACCTGGAAGCCTGGAGACTCCTGGAGGCTCCTGGAGACTCCTGGAGACTCCTGGAGGCTCTTGAAATCCTTGGATCCCAGTTTTGGGACCTGAGATCTGTCGGCCTGATGACAAACTGAATCCTTTGACGTTTGTTGAGTCGGTGTCTTTGTGTGAAAGTGTGAGCTGGAGATCAGACGTGAGTCAGTCGGTCAGTTTTTGGACTCTGTTTGCTGCAGCCGTCAGAACAGACGGGTTCTGGTTTGTATTCACTCTGTTCCTGTTGCTGTGATGAGCTCAGTGTGGCTCAGACAGTGTTTGAGGTGCAGGTCAGAGTCAGACGAAACGCTAACGAGCTCTTTAGCTCGTCAGAGTTCACAGAGGTCCGATCGATCAGAGTGCTCCGGGCCTGCTGACAGAACCTGAGATCTGTCGTGCAGGAAATGTTCTCACACACACACACACACACACACGCGCGCTTGTTGCTGCTCAGGTTTGAGTGTTTTGCTTTGTTTCGTCTCGTGTCGTGTTAGTTGTGTTACCGTGAGCTGATTGGCGTCCTGCTGAATGAAGGTGTGGTCTGAGGGGACGATGGAGCCGCCAGGTGTTTCCTTCCTCTCGTGTTTCAGGTAGCAGGAAACAGTTTGTCGTTCTATAACGAGTTTTGTTCTGTTCTGCGTGTAAATCTGTGACGCAGCGTGACTCCACAGACGTGTTTATAATGAACATCTCTCTAGGGCTGCAACGATTCCTCGAGTAACTCGAATAAATCGATTACAAATAATGATCGAGGCAAAATCTCTGCCTCGAGGCTTCATTTAATTCCTATCACCCGCGTTATGTGGCCCGCTTAGCTCAGGGGCCATGTTTCCACACGGACTGTTACTGCAGACACACACCACTACATTAGCGTTAGCGCAATGGCGGAGAGCCAAGAAGCTGTCCACAAACGTCGGAGAATGTCCAAAGTTTGGGATCATTTCACACTTAAAAAAGAAGATAACAAAGTGCAACGTGTCTACTGGCAAGCAGAACTGATGCACCACAACAACACCTCAGCAATGATTCAACATCTGAACCGAAAGCATCCAGTTAACACCAGCTCACCAAGCCTCGCCGACTCTAAGCTAACGAAGCTAACGTAAACATTGATGTTAGCTAATTTAACGGAGCCTACCATCGCTAGTTAGAGCGTATGGTATATAAGATTACTCGAGTAATCGATGGAGTAATCGGTAGAATACTCGATTCTAAAAATACTCGATAGCTGCAGCCCTACATCTCTCCTTCGCCTTCACAAGTGCTGGTTCTGTAAACCCAGCCGTACGTAGATGTGCAGTTTCATCGATTCAAGGAATCAGTCTGATCTTAATTAACGAGTGATTAGCTTGTAATTATGACAACAGTGTAGTGAAACACGAGCACAGAGTTGGTTTGTGTTCAGAGCACAGAGACACTCAGTCGCTGTCAGCTGCTCAGACTGTTTCTGGTCCAGCAGCTCGTTAAAGGTCCGGGTCGACCCACAACACAGACAGGAAGCTGCTCAGAGTCACAGAGCGCTTCGTTTCCACAGCTCGCTGGTCTCACTGAATGCTTCCAGCCTCAGCAGAAACTAAAGTTAGCATGCTAACATGCTACACTAAGTTGGTGAGCATGTTAGCATGCTAACGTTAGCCTGTAGCTCATGTGGTCACGTGCTGAACCCGGCTCTGCTGTGAGTGTGTGAGCTGGATCTGTTCCTGTCGGTGGTTAACGAACAGAACACGATCAGTTTCAGGTCATTTCAGGCGTTTTCATTGAAAACAGATCAGAATATTCTAACAGGATAGAACCGGTCCCCGGGTCTCTCAGGTGTGTGTCAGCTCTCTCTTCTGTCTTCGGTCTCTTTCATTATCTGTGGTTTCCTGTCACGTCCGCTCCCAGAGCCCCGCCCACTGTCTGATCCCAGCCGTGTGATTGGCTGACAGGGGAGGGAGACCTCAGAGCGCCACATGAATTAAACATCTTCCGTCTCTAGAAGTCTCCGAGCTCGTTAGCAGGAATAACTATGAGCCGGATCAGATCCATCTGGACTCAGGCCGGCGCTTCATTTATCACATCTGATCATTTTAACACAGTTTCTTATTTTGTGAGACACATTTAACTGTAAGCTGAACATCAGGGAGCTGCCGGGCCGGTCCAGGACCTGTTCACAGCTCTCTGCACCAACATGAACCGGATCAGAACCAAAAGACAAACTCATTGTTTTTATTTCTCCCAGTCAGAAAATCGAGTTTCGTCCATTCGGACCGAGTCCAGTCGCTTCATGTGTCCGTCGGATCAGAACATCAGAACCTGATTCTCCTGCTGTAATGACCACGCTGCCTGTGGACAAACATAGATATGAGTCATAATAAGCTGCTTCACCAGGCAGCTTGTGTGGTGGTTTATAGCTGCTGTTAGCTGCTAACAGCCGTTAGCTGCTAACAGCTAACAGCAGCTAAACTGTTGTAACTAAACTGTCGAGGGGCAGAAGTTCATCTGCTGGACCGACTCTGATCCACATGAGGCCCAGAAACAGAAGTGACCGACCATCCTGATGGGGACAAAACACATAATGTGAATCATGTGTGTGTGTGTGTGTGTGGTGTGTGTGTGTGGTGTGTGTGTGTGTGTGTGTGTGTGTGTGGTGTCAGATATCCCAGAGGACCCTCAGGCTGCAGAAGTTTATTACGACCAGGACGGATTTGATTCGTGTTCGGAGGACGACGAGACAGAAACACTTTACCTGTCTGACCCTCACGTGAGTCCATCGCCTGTCTGTCTGTAACATGACTCATGTCTGTGTGTTCACAACATCATTGTTAGCGTCTTCATTTTCCAGAACACGTTGTTGTATTAACGTCTGTGTTGAATTTAACTACCGTGAGTATGAAACCACTGATAGTTTGCGTTTGAGCCTCTGTGCTGTTGAAGCAGCTGCTCGTGTGTTCACAGTTTATTTAATTAAAGCTGAAACACTCAGTTAATGAATCCAGTCGTCTGTTGACATTCAGATAATTCACAACTTTGCTGTTAGTTGTTATTTTGCCTTTTAAGATGTGCTGCTTCCCTCTGAAGGGTTCGGGTTTATCTTTACTGCTACAGTACTTTTACTTTCAGTCCGTCTGAGTTTTAAAGTATTATTAGTTACTATAATAAATACGTTTACCTCATTACACATACACTCTTTTACTAAGCTGAGCTTTGACCTGTAGCAGAGTGTTTCTGCAGTGCAGCCTTCACCTGAGTGACCTGAAGCAGCGTTAGCAACATGCTACAGCTAGCAGCCGGGCTCGTGTCCAAAACAAGAACCAGCTGCAAGAACCTGAGTGTGTTCGACCCGCTGTGAGTCAGAACCTGGTGTTTCATCCGTGGACGGTTTCTGTGACGTCAGGATTCACTGCAGACTGACGAAGGATCTGAAACGTCTCTGCAGACGACCAGAGCTCAAGATTAATCTCCATTAAAGATTCTATAATTATAAGTCGCCATAAACTCGACTAATTAGCACCGACTCACTCTTGTCATATCTATAATTTCATCATCTCACACACACACACTGTCACACACACACACACACACACACACACACACACACACACACACACACACCCACAGTCACACACACCCACACGCACACACACACACACACACACACACACACACACACACACACACACACACACACACCCACCCACACACACACATTGTCACACACACCAACACACACACAGTGTGAGCAGAGAGCAGGATCAGCCTCTGTGTTTACACTCGGCTCATCCTCGTTCTCATCGCATGTTAAAAAGGCCAATTATTATTATGTATAGCTCCCTAATTAGGACAGCTGAGTATACTGTGTGTGTGTGTGTGTGTGTGTGTGTGTGTGTGTGTGTGTGTGTGTGTGTGTGTGTGTGTGTGTGTGTGTGTGTGTGTGTGTGTGTGTGTGTGTGTATGTGTATGTGTGTGTGTGTGTGTTAGCATTAGCACGGATTAGCATGAAGCACACAATGAGGATTTTGAGAGTAAGCTTTGATTTCAGCGGCTGTTTTAATGTGACGTTTGGGCAAAAATTAACATAACACACACTGAGCTGAGAGCCTAAGTCCTCTAATTAGACACACACACACACACACGCACACACACACACACACACACACACACACACAAGGTGTTAATTTAATGCAGACTATTAGCATCTTATTTCTTTTTAACAAAAATAATCCAGAAGTGCGTTTCTGCTGACTGTGAATTTGAACTCAAACAGTCCTGCTGTGTTTTTATAAACAAAGTTCACAAAGCTGAACTATAAAATCCAACATGAGGGAGGAAAGACGGCGAGCGGCTGAAGGAGGGATGAAGAGTGACGAGGAATAAACTCTACTCTGATGTGTACTCTGATGTGTACTCTGATGTGTACTCTGATGTGTACTCCGATGTGTACTCTGATGTGTACTCTGATGTGTACTCCGATGTGTACTCCGATGTGTACTCTGATGTGTACTCCGATGTGTACTCTGATGTGTACTCTGATGTGTACTCCGATGTGTACTCTGATGTGTACTCCGATGTGTACTCTGATGTGTACTCTGATGTGTACTCTGATGTGTACTCCGATGTATACTCTGATGTGTACTCCGATGTGTACTCTGATGTGTACTCCGATGTGTACTCTGATGTGTACTCCGATGTGTACTCTGATGTGTACTCTGATGTGTACTCCGATGTATACTCTGATGTGTACTCCGATGTATACTCTGATGTGTACTCTGATGTGTACTCCGATGTATACTCTGATGTGTACTCTGATGTGTACTCTGATGTGTACTCTGTGTACTCTGATGTGTACTCTGTGTACTCTGATGTGTACTGTGTGTACTGTGTGTACTCTGATGTGTACTCTGATGTGTACTCTGATGTGTACTGTGTGTACTGTGTGTACTCTGATGTGTACTGTGTGTACTCTGATGTGTACTGTGTGTACTCTGATGTGTACTGTGTGTACTGTGTGTACTGTGAGCCCGGCTGTGTGAACACGTCTGTTCTGGTCTCGGTGTGTCAGTGCAGCAGCTGTCTTTGGGTTTTCTCCACCTCCTACTGAGCGTCTGTGCTCAGTCGTCCACAGCTGATCTCAGATCTCTTCATGTCCGTCACGTCTGTCACACATGTAGGAAGCAGGAAGTCTAAAGTCCTCCGAGGAACATTTTAAATACTGAGATGAAGCAGATTATGAGAGTAATCGTTTCATTTGGACCTCCTCCACGTCGGCACGTCCACATTCTGTCCACTAGAAAACAGATTCATTTGGTGTTTTCAGCTCATTCAGCCTGAGTTCTCATGTTTCTGTGTTTGTGTTAATAACAGCAGCTGCAATTTTAGAAATTGGACACACAGTGAAATATCTTCCCTCTGGGGAAGTGAGCAGCATCACAGTACTTCCACCGCAACTCTTTGTTTTTCCCGCTGAGGCTCAGATTGTGTTTCTCTTCTCCGACTGTGATTATGGAGCAGAACCCTGCAGAGACGGACCTTCGTTAAAGACCGCATTCCTTTTTGTTCAACCAGAATCAGTCGGACTGCTTCATGGCAGCCTCTCGTACAAACAGGAGTCTGAAGCACTTCCTCGTGTTTCATGGCGCTCGCATGATGTTGAGTTCTGTTCTCACATCATCACGAATGTTCCCACCAGAGAAATCCTCCAGAGTCCTCCAGACCCAACAGAACCAGAAGGAAAGTCTTCAGTCAGGTCAGCCTCTGAGTGAAGTCAGCACTCAGCAGAGACTCTGGTTCTGGTTCTAGTTCTGGTTCTCTGTCTCCTCTCTGTAACGTTACCTTCATGAAGTAAATTCCATTTCCCCTCCAGCTCCAGTCAGCAGTCAGCAGAACAGAACCTGGTGGTCCGCTCCGGATCACTGCTGCAGTCAGGCCGATCAACAGGAGTGAAGAGAAATCAGCTTTGTAAGTTACAAAGTCGTCTCTGAGCTCTCGTCGCGTTGGAGGATCTGACCCGTCCTGGACCCGCGGCGGTGCAGGAGGACGGATCTGACCCGTCCTGGACCCGCGGCGGTGCAGGAGGGCGGATCTGATCCGTCCTGGACCCGCGGCGGTGCAGGAGGACGGATCTGATCCGACCTGGACCCGCAGCGGTGCAGGAGGACGGATCTGACCCGTCCTGGACCCGCGGCGGTGCAGGAGGACGGATCTGATCCGTCCTGGACCCGCGGCGGTGCAGGAGGGCGGATCTGATCCGTCCTGGACCCGCGGCGGTGCAGGAGGACGGATCTGACGTGAGGCTGGACCCGCGGCGGTGCAGGAGGACGGATCTGACGTGAGGCTGGACCCGCGGCGGTGCAGGAGGACGGATCTGATCCGACCTGGACCCGCGGCGGTGCAGGAGGACGGATCTGACGTGATGCTGGACCCGCAGCGGTGCAGGAGGACGGATCTGACCCGTCCTGGACCCGCGGCGGTGCAGGAGGACGGATCTGACCCGTCCTGGACCAGCGGCGGTGCAGGAGGACGGATCTGACGTGAGGCTGTAATGTGACTGACTCACTTCAGTTATAACTCACACTGTGTTTCATATCGACACAATAAAAGCCTGAATGTTCCCGAGTGATGAACAGAACCTCTTCATCTCCTGCGACCGCCTGGCGAGCTGCCGGCCTCGCAGCAGCAGAGCGGGAGAGTTTACTGCAGCAGATAATGAAATCTAATATTTGCTGTGTGCTCGCTGTGTCGAGCAGCAGCTTCATCTCTCTGTGTGTAATCAGGTGAAGTGAAGCAGCAGCGGGACGAATTACCTCCATCACTCGTCTCCTCGGCACCAGAACCCGTTAAGATCTCAGCTGGTTTCAGCTCCTCCACAGCCTGAAGACACACTGAGGAGCTCCACGTCCCTGAGCGACTGACGGTCCATGTTTCCGCCACGTTTAAACACAAATGTATTATTTATATCAGTAGCACATGTGTGCAGTTGGATGTGCGTGCCATGTGTGACGGTGCCGTTAAAGTGAAAGTGGACCGATGGTTCCACGTCCACTGATGCCTCTGAGCCGTTCTGATCAGCAGATACATGAACAGACCTGAGAGTCCTCAGCCGGCAGCTGAACCTTCACATACCTACAAGTAAAACTAGAACAACCAAAGTGTTGGAGAAACAAAATGAAATGAGGAGAATGTCAAAGGAATAAATGAGATTATCAGTTGTTTGTTTTCTACCTGAACTAAAGAAAAGTGACTCAGAAACAGACGACTCAGCAGAAACTTTAGACTGATCTTGTAAAATATCTTAAAGGTTTTATTAGATAACGCTCGAACAAACTGCCTGTAGTGAAGAAGAGAATGAGGAAAGTGTGAAGTGAATTTATTAAAACTGTCAGCAGGAAAGTTTCCTTCTAATTAAACTGCAATTTTATTTTTAAATTCTGATAAAACAGCCACAAAATGTGACCCAGTGTGTCAGAAACACAAATATAAATGTGATTGAATCTTTCAGAAACATGTTTTGAGTTAATCAGATGTATGCGCTGGTGTCAGTCGGTCGGTGACAGAGAGGATTTCCGCGTGTGAGGGTGAAACAGAAGCTGTGTTGATGTGACGTGTTCGTGTCGTCCACATGATTCACTGTGAAACTGACGCTGTGACGAGAGTTCGAGTGTTTAAATGAACTTTAACTGGCTGTGAATCAAACCAACTGGATTAACTTCCTACGAACTCTCTGCTGCGGCGCTCAGAACTAGTGAGGGAAATAAAAGTGTCACATTTAACTGAAACAACTCGCTGACAAACACTCTGTGAAACTGTGATGAGACTGATGTTTCTCTGCTGGAGTGAAGGACTCAGTGATGAACCGCTGCAGCTGACTGAAGGTGGAGAGAGCAGCAGTGAGAGTGGAGAACATCTGAAGTGATGGAAACAAGTTAAACTCTGAGAGGAGAGACACATTTATTCAGTCAGTCGGCTGTCAGACCTGATTTATTTTGTTTATAAGTATGAGAAAATGTTGAGTTTCAGTAGCTCGGTGTGTGTGGACGGCAGGAAGCTGAGAAACAGAACTGTGAGGTTTTAAAGTCAGACAGAAGTGGAGACGACTCGTGTGAACAGCATGATGTCGTCTGCGTAGAGTTACACTGAGCTGATGAAGCGCTTCAGTTCAGTCAGAAGAAGATGGAGATGTAGTTTTCAAACAACCATGAGAACGTTCATCAATGTTCAGCCAGTAATCAACAACTCAGATTATTGATCTGCAGAAACATTTTTCAGAGTGTCGATCACACAGAGACTCGTCACTGCAGGTGCTGTTGCTTTGAAAACTAAACGGCGTGCAGCGTCTCTGAGCCGGCTGCATCACGTGGCCGACGGGACGACGCTGAGCCTTCAGTCGAAAAGCTGAACATAATGAAACTTTTCAAACCTTCAGGACGATGAGACATGCAGCTCAGTCAGACTGTGTGAGCGACTCAGAGTCTTACCGCTCTCAGGAACATTATTCCAGATTTCTTCCTCAGGATGTGTTTGATCTGTCCTCAGGTCAGTGAGCTGGAGGCCATGATGAAGCACATGCAGAAAGTTCTGGAGGAGGAGCTGAGCGGTGAGTCTGAGTACAGATGAAGTACACATGAAGTAGACATGAAGTACATATGAAGTACACGTGAAGTACACATGAAGTACACGTGAAGTTCACATGAAGTACACGTGAAGTTCACATGAAGTACACATGAAGTACACGTGAAGTTCACATGAAGTTCACATGAAGTACACGTGAAGTTCACATGAAGTACACATGAAGTACACGTGAAGTACACATGAAGTTCACATGAAGTACACGTGAAGTTCACATGAAGTACACGTGAAGTACACGTGAAGTACACATGAAGTACACGTGAAGTTCACGTGAAGTACACGTGAAGTTCACGTGAAGTACACATGAAGTTCACATGAAGTACACATGAAGTACACGTGAAGTTCACATGAAGTACACGTGAAGTTCACATGAAGTTCACATGAAGTACACATGAAGTACACGTGAAGTTCACGTGAAGTTCACATGAAGTACACGTGAAGTACACATGAAGTACACATGAAGTTCACATGAAGTTCACATGAAGTTCAGATGAAGTTCACATGAAGTACACATGAAGTTCACATGAAGTACACATGAAGTTCACATGAAGTTCACATGAAGTACACATGAAGTACACATGAAGTACACATGAAGTTCACATGGTCACATGAAGTACATGATATAAATATGATAAACTCCTGAGCAGCAGCGTGATTCAGGTCTCAGTGAAGTTCCCATCATGCTTTGTGCTCCCTGTGTAAAGATCATGGAGAACATGTGTTATTATAACTGTACTGATGACGATGAAGATGACGATGAGGTAAACTGTATGAAAACAGAGTTCACATTATGAAGTGACCTACCGGGACGGTCGGGTCCAACACGGCCTCTGTGTCCTGCAGCAGTGTGTTTCATCAGTCCGTCCTTCCTGCAGACGTTGAATGTTAATGGCCGGATGTTTCTCCCTGCAGTCGTCTTCGTCTCTTCTCTGTTCCACAGAGTTATTCCTCCTCCTCCTCTCAGCCGTCAGTTCCTGTTGGCTTGGTTCAGTCACAGTCTGTCCTCGGCTGTGAAACCTGTTCGTCTCGCTCCGCCGACCTCAGAACAAAAAAAACCCCTGAGCTGAGCTGAAGATGAAACTTGTGTCCTGTCAGAGGAAACACTGAGACAGACGGCGACTGAGCTGCTCTGCAGCCGCAAACACACAATATATGTGATGACGCCTCCAACAGACAAACAGACATCTGACATGTTTCATATTTCATATAAGTTTTGGTTGTCAGAGGACGTCTGAGATGTAGAGAGAGATACTGTGAGTGATCGTTCAGAGCTGTGCAGATTCACACCGCTCAGTGAATTTAAATCACCAACGATCATTTCTTCAGTTTTTAAACGTTCGGCTCTGAGCTGCTGGTCTCAGTTCAGCCTCAGACCGTCAGACAGTGGTTTCACTGTCAGCAGGATAATGTGATATTAACACGTTATTAAAAACAATGCAAAGAATCCTCACCGCCTGCATCACAGACGATGTGATATACGATCAGAATAACTTCTGACATACTGAATATTTCTTATGCTGCGTGTGACGCGCTGACTCGTCACAGCGTCGTTAACGAGGCCGCGCTGTCATCGCGTCCTTTTCAGCCTATATATTACTATATATAACTATATATATATATAACTATATATTACTATATATAACTATATATTACTATATATAACTATATATACTATATATAACTATAACTATATATAACTATAACTATATATAACTATATATAACTATATATATATATTACTATATATAACTATATATAACTATAACTATATATAACTATATATAACTATAACTATATATTACTATATATAACTATATATAACTATATATAACTATATATAACTATATATAACTATATATATACTATGTATAACTATATGAAACTATATATAACTATAAATCCAAGAGTGATTATTATCCATCCTCCATGTTGAGAACAGTTCTTGCTGTTAGCCGTTCACTCCCATGATGCCTGAGGCTCCGTCTATCGACCAATCAGAGGCTGTGCTTTCTGACCGAGGCTCTTTATCAGACTGTATAGTATCTGTAATTCATAATGAATTACAGTGACTTCAGTCTGATGCTTTAATGACTGGATATGACACATTCCCCTCCTCCACTGTAACACTCTGACGAGCATCGTTAACTCTGTGGGCGTTAACGATGCTCCTGCTCCATGAACACTGTTTCATTACTGCACAACACTGACTGTGTTCAGGAAGTTATTCATCAGGGCACAAAACCTTTCAGCGACAGAATCATTTTAATTAAGAAGAAACATTTCTGACTGAAATATGATTCATAAAACAGATTTGTTTTAAATGATTCTGTTCCACGTGTAATAGATTTATTCCACTTTAACAGAAACGTGTCAAATCAGACGGACACGATTCAAATGTGGAAAATAAAGAAACTGCTGACACGCTGCGTCCGACTCATGTTTATGAATCAGAACTAGATTAAAAATTAAATTAAATTACAAGCTGAACACGCACACACACACATACACACACACACACACACACACACACTTACACACACACACACACACACTTACACACACACACACACACACTTACACACACACACACACACACATTATCTCTCTCTTTGGATGTTTTTATTCATTATTAATACTTCAGTAGTTTTTCAGAAACATTATTCTTCTGCATGTTTCATACTGTTCACACATGCTGCTGGTTGTCATGGTTACGACCCCCTGTAACGATGGTGATGAAGATGATGATGATGGTGATAAAGATGATGAAGATGAAGATGATGATGAAGATGATGAAGATGAAGATGATGATGAAGATGATGAAGATGATGAAGATGATGAAGATGAAGATGATGATGAAGATGATGAAGATGAAGATGATGATGTCAGACTGTTCAAGCAGTCCTCCAGGAGGTCCGGCTCCTCCAGGAGGTCCGGCTCCTCCAGGAGGTCCGGCTCCTCCCGGTCTGTCCCACTCAATAACCAACAGAACCCTGCGACCCGTGTTTGTACTTTGTTCACTAACTTCAGCTCGTGAGGAAACTTGAATGAAACGCGCTCTGTGTCTCTTCACGTCTTCATGACTTAGTTTGTAATCTGTTGGCTGCACTTTGTGTCTGAACACATGAATTCAGGGCAGATTGTACAAACAGCCTCCTCAGCACGCTGTAGTTCTGACGGTCTGGGTCGAGCAGTGGACTTATGGTTCCCTCGGGGCTGGAGGCAGCGGACCTCAGCAGCTCGGAGGCGTTACTCTGATTTACTGTCCGCTCATCAGCTGCTAAACAGGAAGTCCGAGCCGCACGGTGCCGGGTCGCTGGTTCTGTCTGCAGCAGGAAGGAGACTCAATGTGTTTGACTCACATCAGGCTTCAGATCAGAGGGATTGACTTTATGATTCAGATAAATCTGTGTGTTGGTTCTAATCCCTCCGACCTCCACACACTGAGCTGAGTCGCTGCTTCTGCAGACGACGGGTGAGATTCTGGTTCTGCTGGACGCCAGTTATCTGTCAGTTATCTAACTGTTGATATGCAGATTTGCACGACATCATCCTGACGCAGATTCACTCCGTGTTTGTTATTATGAACTGTGTATATCTTCTGTCTTCGTGTTGCATGAAGGAGTTTGTTGTGAAGTGATTAATAACCTCCTGGTGCCTCGTTAACTTGACGTTAACTTCCACTCTGAGTGATTCTCTACATTAATGACGAATCATTTACCTCATTGTGTTTCTCACCTGTTGTTTCAGAACCAGCAGAACCGGAGGCCCGTCGGAGCCTTCAGGGGCCCCCAATGATCAACAGCAGCCTGCTGCAGACCAGAATCCAACACCTCAGAGAGTGAGTCTTTTATTTTGAAGGCCTCTGCAGAGTTTGAATTCAGCACGACGTCCTGCAGCCGGTGAAGTCTGAATATTAAACACGTAAATGAATCTCAGAGTTTTTCTTCTTCAGGCTGTTTTATACTTCAACATTTTCATGATCGTACTTTAGTTCAGGTTTGAGCGTCACAATATCAGATTCACAGGAAATAATTTACAACAGAAAAGATTTTCATATCTATAGAAAATGCACATAATCCAATGAAAGTGCTTTAAGGTTTTCTATATGACAGAGGGAGAAGAAGAGAACTGATTTCAGGTCATTAGCAGGATATTCTCACAGTATCACTAACTGATTCACACTCAGCTCCTTCAGGTCGGTGGCGTCTCTCCGGTTCAGGACTGAACACCAGAGTCTGCTCCTGGTTCCAACTGTGAGTCTCTGAGAGCATCTGTGAGAGTTTAATTTAACAATAATCCAATTATTCCAGACGAAGCTCTCGCCTGCAGCGGCCGCGTGTTTCCGTGTGGATCAGAGTGAGATAAAACCACATTCAGTGTGTTAGTGCAGATTAAACACAGAGCAGAGAACACAAAGACAAAGAAACAAAGATCCTCAATAAAAACTTCACTCCTAAAAACCACAGAGACGATTTAACATGACAACAAACATCTGGACGGAGTGGAGTCAGTGAAACACAGCAGAGTGAAGCAGAGGAAGTTTAAATCTGTCCGTCTGTCGTCTCTTCAGCTCTCAGTAACAAACACACTGTGAAATGTAGTTTAATGTCTGAGTTCCATCGTGTTTCTCATCGTTTTAATTTGGAGCTCTTTGAAGAACAGATGGAGTTTTTCCACCAGAACTTTTTCGGCCGTGCTGAGCTGAGCTGAGCCACACCGGCTATGGACCTGCTCCAGAACAGGGACAAGCAGCACCCGCCCCGCCGCCAAGCGGGCCGCGAGATGCCTCACGACTGCAGCCGACCTGTAACAAACCCACCTGGTCCTCAGATCCATACTGGACTCACGACTGTGCAGGAAACCCGAGAGAAAGAGGAGAAGTGTTCAGTTCTCAGGACGTCTGAGGGACTGCTTCATGTGTTCACCGTCAGCTGCTTCATGTGTTCACCACCAGCTGGTTCATGTGTTCACTGTCAGCTGCTTCATGTGTTCACCACCAGCTGGTTCATGTGTTCACCGTCAGCTGCTTCATGTGTTCACCGTCAGCTGCTTCATGTGTTCACCACCAGCTGCTTCATGTGTTCACCGTCAGCTGCTTCATGTGTTCACCACCAGCTGCTTCATGTGTTCACCACCAGCTGCTTCATGTGTTCACCGTCAGCTGCTTCATGTGTTCACTGTCAGCTGCTTCATGTGTTCACCGCCAGCTGCTTCATGTGTTCACTGTCAGCTGCTTCATGTGTTCACCGTCAGCTGCTTCATGTGTTCACCACCAGCTGCTTCATGTGTTCACCGTCAGCTGCTTCATGTGTTCACCACCAGCTGCTTCATGTGTTCACCACCAGCTGCTTCATGTGTTCACCGTCAGCTGGTTCATGTGTTCACCGTCAGCTGCTTCATGTGTTCACCGTCAGCTGCTTCATGTGTTCACCGCCAGCTGCTTCATGTGTTCACCGTCAGCTGCTTCATGTGTTCACCGTCAGCTGCTTCATGTGTTCACTGTCAGCAGCTCCATGTGTTCACCGTCAGCTGCTTCATGTGTTCACCGCCAGCTTCAAATGATTAAGTAACAGGGGGCTTTTATTGTGAAAGAGTTGCAGGAAATGAAACATGTTTGTAGCTGAATTAGCGTAGCCACTTTGTTAGCGGTGATTCTACGATGGTACTGGACCGTCGATGGATGTGCAGATCCCTGCTGCGTCGGGTCAAACCGAGTCGAGCCGGGACAGCAGCTGTGGATCTTCTTCTTCTGTGGTGCGCCGACATGTCAGGTTTATTTTCATGATTTCATATAAAAGTGTTACATACAGATAAAAGTCTCGATGAGATGAGTTGAAGAGTGATGATGTCATCAGGTCGTCTCTGCTTCAATGATTGGAGCCGAGAAACAATTTAAAGCTGCTGCTCTCCTCTGATTGGCTGATAGTGGAAGGTGGAGTCATCTAATTGGACAGACTGCAGGGGTTCATAGAGACTGAGAGCCCGACACCCCCCACTCTGATAGGGTCAGTCTGTTACCATGGCAACACCATCAGGGGCACACACACACACACACACACACACACACAGCTGCTCTGTGTGGGAATTAAAGGCTGTCAGCGCTCACAGAGCTCCTCATAAAGCAACAGAGGAGGAGGAGGAGGAGGAGGAGGAACACAGTCAGTTGAGTGTTGGGTGTTTGGTTCCGTCTCTGGTTCCTGCTGGTCAGTTAAGTCCATTAAAGTTCTGTCAGAACAGTCCCAGAAGATGAAGTATAGAACTCTCCTTCATCCTGCTGGAACAGATGAAGACGATCGTCTTCTGGGACGTTTGGAGAAAATCATAACGCAGAGTGATTGGATGTGATTATTGATCTCTTGAGGGTTCGAGCAGGAGCACAGTGAGGATCAGTTTCATTTCTGCTGCTCTCATCACACAAACACACAACAGACTTATTATTTTTATATATATTATTACTGACGAACAGAGACGTGATGAAACAGGATTATTAGAAATAGGACAGAAGAGTTCAACTCCCTCCTCATCCCGCTGTCGTCCTGCAAGACGAGTCTGTGTGGAGCCGGTCTGTGTGGAGCCGGTCTGAGCTGAGACGGGTCTGTGTGGAGCCGGTCTGTGTGGAGCCGGTCTGTGTGGAGCCGGTCTGAGCTGAGACGGGTCTGTGTGGAGCCGGTCTGAGCTGAGACGGGTCTGTGTGGAGCTGGTCTGTGTGGAGCCGGTCTGTGTGGAGCCGGTTTGTTTGGAGCCGGTATGTGTGGAGCCGGTTTGTTTGAGCCGGTCTGAGCTGAGACGGGTCTGTGTGAAGCCGGTCTGTGTGGAGCCGGTCTGTGTGGAGCTGGTCTGTGTGGAGCCGGTCTGTGTGGAGCCGGTCTGTGTGAAGCCGGTCTGTGTGAAGCCGGTCTGTGTGGAGCTGGTCTGTGTGGAGCTGGTCTGTGTGGAGCTGGTCTGTGTGGAGCTGGTCTGAGCTGAGACGGCTCTGTGTGGAGCCGGTCTGTGTGGAGCCGGTCTGGGTCTCATATTAACCTGCTCCATTATAAATCACTACGTCTCCTCAGTAAACTCCATCAACAACAAAGATCATGTGAGTTTGACTGTGACTGGGAGACATGAAATCAAGACAGGAGCAGGAGCTTCGATCACAGCAGGAAGGTTTGTGAGATAAAATGAAAAAGTGGGCAAAGATCAATAAATCAGCCGTTTCTGTTCTGAATGTAGAAACTCTGACTGATGATCCAGGACTCGGTTCTCTCACCTGTGAAGTCCAACTTCTCTCCAGAGATGATTAGATTAGCATCGATGCTAACGTCTCCATCAGGCTAAAGTCAGCGTTAGCTTCCTGAGGCAGACTAGCTTCACCTGTTTGTCACTGCTGTCAGCGACAGCTAGCTCGTTAGCTTCAAACATCAATACAGCTGAAGACTTCGTGTCCTAAAGGTGGAGAAGATGAAGTGTGATCTAAACGTGACATGAAGACCGCTGCAGAGATAATCTTCAGACGCAGGAGGACGGTATTTCTCCTGGTTCTGAAGAATCTGCTGTATTTACAGTCCAGCAGGAGAAGACATGATCACGTCAGCCGACCTGAGATCTGCTGCCTGTCACACTGAGAGGAAGAAAAACAGCAGTTTACCTGCTGAAACACAGAGTGAGACACCTGAGACGGACTGAGGTGACCTGAGCTCCACCCTGTCAGTCACACCGGAGCAGGAGGAGGAGCAGGTCGGGATGATGAGGAGTCAGACGGACCAAACATCTCCAGATGTTCATTAGCTGACAGGGAGGTTCTGTGATAACGAGGTCATGTCAGTAAAGTGTTGTTGTGGTTCTGGATCAGGTGAAGCCAGGTCATCAGGAACACACACACACACACACACACACACTGATGTCGACCTGCTTCCTTCAGAACTGTCACTCAGGCAGACAGCAGGTCACATGACACCAGACGTCCTGCTGAGAGTCTCTCAGTCCGTCTGTCCGACCTGAGTCTTCATGTCTCACACAATAGGGACAACAAACAGGTCCAGTTCTGGTCGTTACATCCGGGCCGGTCTTCAGTCAGCAACACGTGTAGAGATGTAAAGACGACACTGATGTCCTGTAGGACACATGTAGAACCTGAAGCCTGAGGTCTGATGTGTTCAGACGGACAGACCCGGTCCGGTCCACACGTACAGGTGATTCTTAATATGTTGCTCTGTCTTCACATTTGGACCCTCCGGTCACACAGAACCAGAGTTTTAGACACTGAAAAAGAAACTTTTTAAGAACTAATGTAATCAGAGACTGTGTGAGTGTTTCTGTCTGGACGGGAAGAAAACAGACACAAAATTTGTGACATCATCAGTGTGACATCATCAGTGTGACATCATCAGTGTGACATCATCAGTGTGTAACCAGAGACACAAAGGTTGCGTCCGAAATTCCGTACCATACACTACATACTCAACATGTGTACTATCGTTCAACTCGTGAAGTGATGCTGTACTGGACTTATAGGTGCTGGTGGAGGAGAGTTAGCACGGGTTACCACGGTGTCGCTGTCCGCCATTGTCTGTTGTGTTGTTGTTGTCGTCACTGCTGCATTGCATTGTGGGATATTTATGCCGGCGTAGTGTCCAGTGGTTGCATACTGTAATATTTACTGGAAATAGTACGCACGTCACGTACGACTGGGTTCATACTAAGAAATCTCACGTACCGTGTTAGCACACTCAGTAGCATGTTAGTGTGGAACTTCACACGCAGCCATGTTGTTAATGAGACAGAAACAAGTGTCTCAGAATCTTTTCTCCAACAGGTGTGTAATAAAGTCTCTCCTGGATGAATAACGCTTCAGTTGTTGTTTCGAACTGTAAAATATCTTCACTGTATTAATATTCCAACACTGTCAGAGAAGTCAAATAAAAGGATCAGAGTGACTCTCAGTGGTCGGCAGGTTTATTAAAGCGGAGCGTGTCGTCCTGCAGGTCCGTCTGCAGCCGGCTGGGCTCAGACGTCTTCCACAGGCTGTACGACAGCCTGAAGGAGGCCCGGCAGCAGCGGCAGGACGGTGATGACGGTGTCACTGAGGCTCTGACACACCTGGAGGACACACCTGAGGACGGCCTGCAGGTGGACCAGCTGCTGTTCTATGAGGAGGAGCTGCAGAGAGTGAGACGGCTGCAGGACGACAGGCCGTCCGTCTGAACTGAGACATACTCAGTGAATCAGGTAAAAACCATCGACACGTTTCTGTGTGTGAGAATACACACTGGTGTTCTGCACTGTGATTGGTCGGGGGGTCACCCGGACGATATGATGATTTTTCTGTTTACTTCAGCAGAATATCTAAATCTTTGTACGACCTCTGTCAGTCTCAGCACAGATCAATACCTGATCGATCAGATCGGTTTGTGTCTCACGTCTGCAGACACGATGTGTATATATATATTTATATTTATATATAGCTTGTATTGTTCAGCTCTTTAATTCAAAGTCTGTTTTTCAGCCTTCAGCTCATTTTTTTTATTTTTCATTGTTTCATAATAAACGTTCTTAGCATCTTTCAGCATGTCGTTTTCAGTTTTTGGTGCGTTTACATTTTTCAAGCATGAATTGTAAAGCAACATGAAGGTGTGAACAGACGCGTGTGTGAAGGTGTGAACTCTCTGTGCTCGCATGATTCATCTGCAGGTCTGCTGTGAATATTTAGCTGCTGTCAGACGAGCGCACCGTGATTACAGTTTAATTAGACAGAAGTCAATAAATGCTAATGAGTCGACTCTGATGTGATGAGGTGTGTTAGCATTTTAAAGCCGTCATCAAAAACAGAGTGAAGATCATCAGCGGGAGAGGAGGCGTGACCTCTGACCCGACGCCGTCGGTGTCATTTATACGAGTGCAGAGGATTCATTTTAATCACGTCGGGCTTCAGGTGAAACAAATCAGGCTTTTCCCTCCATTTTCCCTCTGCAGCTGTATTTGGCTCTCAGTCGAGGCTCCTGCAGAATGAAAGCTCTGAGCCCGAGAGCGCTGAGAGAACACGTCTTTTTCTTTAATAAATCGGGTCAGAATAAGGACTCCAGTGACCCGGTTCATGTGTGTCAGACTGCAGCTCTGTCCTCTGAGTCCAGACGGTTATTGAGTCCGTACATCAAACTAACTGCAGTCAGGAGGACCTCAACCACAATCTGCTGAAAGGACTGAAGGTGTCCAGGAGGAAGCAGCAGGAGGTCAGCTGATCGCCCGGAGAGTCGGCTCGGGGTTCATAATGAAACGAGTAAATCATGTGGAGACCTCAGCCTGTCGCCACGTTATTGATCACAGCACATCGTCACAGTGATGGTGGATGTGTGGAGGAGAAACAGACAGAGAAGAAGAATGTGGAGCTTTAGAAGGAGGAGGAGCTTCAGGAGGAGGAGCTCCAGGAGGAGGAGCTTCAGGGGGAGGAGCTTCAGGAGGAGGAAGGTGACGCAGAATGCTGATAACAAACACCTGGACACTCAAACATTTGACCTCCAGGTACATTTCAGTCTCACAGATAGACCTGCAGACGGGTCTGTGAAGACGACCCGCTGCAGACGGGTCTGTGAAGACGACCCGGTGCAGACGGGTCTCTTTGAAGACGACCCGCTGCAGACGGGTCTCTGTGAAGACGACCCGGTGCAGACGGGTCTGTGAAGACGACCCGGTGCAGACGGGTCTGTGAAGACGACCCGGTGCAGACGGGTCTCTGTGAAGACGACCCGCTGCAGACGGGTCTCTGTGAAGACGACCCGCTGCAGACGGGTCTGTGAAGACGACCCGCTGCAGACGGGTCTCTGTGAAGACGACCCGGTGCAGACGGGTCTGTGAAGACGACCCGCTGCAGACGGGTCCCTGTGAAGACGACCCGCTGCAGACGGGTCTCTGTGAAGACGACCCGCTGCAGACGGGTCTCTGTGAAGACGACCCGCTGCAGACGGGTCTGTGAAGACGACCCGGTGCAGACGGCTCTGTGAAGACGACCCGGTGCAGACGGGTCTCTGTGAAGACGACCCGGTGCAGACGGGTCTCTGTGAAGATGTGGACACAACAGTCTCTGATTTCAGATTGTTTCAGTCTCATTTGGTCCGTTTCCTTTCCTGTGAGCGGACATGACCCGGGAGCAGCCACAGATCCAGCTGGATCAGCAGGACTCTGATCCAGCCTGTCGGGTCTGATGGTTGAAAAATGCCGTGGGTCTTAATCGGCACACAGTCCGATCCAAAACATTTTGTTCCGCGGTGCTAATGACAGTTCTTCAGGCAGAGACACAACTTGTTTCAGCAGTAGAGGAAGAAAGAACAGTTAAAAAACAAGAAAGCAGCAGCATGTGAAGCAGCTGCTGAATATTCATGAAACATAATGACAGATAATCAGCGGTACTGATCCGAGAGTCTGCAGCTGGACTCACAGACACAGCAGACTTCTTTGAACAGCCTCTGACACCGAGACGAGTGACCCGGTGTGAATCTGAGAGCGACTTGGACCTTCATGAAGTTCTGTTCAGCTGCAGACGGGTCATCAGTCTGCAGGAGTTTCCGTTCGTCTGATTAATGTACAGAGCCGTGTTTTCCTCGTTAACCTCCTCTGCAGCTCAGCTGGATTCAAAGCAACAGCATCTCATCAGAACTGGTTCTGTGTAGTTGGGTCTGTGGGGCGCCGCGCTCTCCGTCACGCCTCTATGCAGCTCAGCGGTTGGGGGTTTAAATCCCGCTGGAGCTGGTCGGCTGAACAACAGATGTTTGTGGTTTTCACACCAGGAAGTTCTTCCAGCAGCTCCCAGTCCGTCACACAACACAGAACCAACCTGTCGGGTCGAACCTGCTTAGGATAAAAATAATAATGATTGGAATGAAAACTCAGATTACATTTATTTCATGTACACACACACACACACACACACACACACACACACACTGGGTTAGCTCAGCGATCAAAAAGAGTGTTTGTTCATCACATGAAGCAGCACAGTCGAGTTTCCAGCGTCGGTTCTGATTCACACAGAGAGAAACATGAAATATATTGAAGCTGCAGCTCAGGTTTGGTTCTCACACAGGTTCTGACCCACAACTGAACTCATGAAGCCTCCGAGGCGTCGACTCATGGATTTAATTTGCTCCCTCTCCAGGTGGTCCAATAATAATCAGCACACACACACACAACTGGACCTCCTTCTGTTTGTTGAAGATGTTTCATGTCTTCACTTCTGACTAACTGGAGGAGCTACAGGCTTTAAACCCGTGTGGGAGTGTCTTTACAGAGTGTGGGAGTGTCCTTACAGAGTGTGGGAGTGTCCTTACAGAATGTGGGAGTGTCCTTACAGGGTGTGGGAGTGTCCTTACAGAGTGTGGGAGTGTCCTTACAGAGTGTGGGAGTGTCCTTGCAGGGTGTGGGAGTGTCCTTACAGAATGTGGGAGTGTCCTTACAGAGTGTGGGAGTGTCCTTACAGAATGTGGGAGTGTCCTTACAGAATGTGGGAGTGTCCTTACAGAGTGCGGGAGTGTCCTTACAGAGTGTGGGAGTGTCCTTACAGAATGTGGGAGTGTCCTTACAGGGTGTGGGAGTGTCCTTACAGGGTGTGGGAGTGTCCTTACAGGGTGTGGGAGTGTCCTTACAGAGTGTGGGAGTGTCCTTGCAGGGTGTGGGAGTGTCCTTACAGAATGTGGGAGTGTCCTTACAGAGTGTGGGAGTGTCCTTACAGAGTGCGGGAGTGTCCTTACAGAGTGTGGGAGTGTCCTTACAGGGTGTGGGAGTGTCCTTACAGAGTGTGGGAGTGTCCTTACAGAGTGCGGGAGTGTCATTAAATGGAGACAAAGTATAAAAACTGGATTCTCTTATCTGTGACAACATTCACAGCGGACGCCATCTTCTCTCCACACCGCAGGTCCTGACATAGCCGCCGTTTCAGCAGATAGGAGCTTCTACGCCCGCCCTCGAGCCGACAACAGCCATCAGTGATGGTGTCTTCTTCCTCCTCTCTCCTGAGCCACGCACACACCAGCCTCCAGATGATTGACGCATCATGTAGCCAATGAGAGTTTTTAAAGCCTTGTTGTTAAAGTGATGCTGCTTTACGTAGTTCTATACGGCAGTTTTTCCACCTCAGTTCTTGTTTTTGACTCTTTTATCTGCACAATGTTAGCTTAAATAAGGAAATAAAGAATTGTAATGAGTTCAGTGCTCCTGTTAGTCTCAGGCAGGAGGATCGTCAGGTAATAAAATGTCATTGTGCCTGAATACTTCTACAGAAAAACATGTTCAGTGTCATTTACAGTGATATTGTTATTAACTCTGAGTTTGGACCGGGTCAGACTTTGATGATCAACAACAAACATTAAGGATCATTTACAGACAGATCCAGGAATAAGAAGTTCAGATGTCTCTGATAAGAATGGACTTCACTGAAGTCTTAACTATGTTTCAAAACTGAAAAAAAGAAAAGAAATTAGTGTGAAAAAACATGTTCTGAAAAATAAAGATTGGCTCAGAATGTTCTGACCGCGTTGGATAAAGTTCATGTTCATCAGTCTTCATGATTTGGCGTGTGAAGGTGAGAAGCAGCTCCAGGAGACTTCAGCTTCCTGCTGACCCACATTAAT
>OZ023160.1:792056-819556 GCA_963678695.2 Diplodus puntazzo | reverse complement strand
TTTACATCCAGAATGATGCATCTGCTCCAAACTGGAGGCTATAACAGACTTCACAGTGTTCAAGGTTTCATACTGATCCCAGAGCAGCAGCTGCGTCTCTACACACTGTGGATCCGAGACCGGACTCATCTCTGGACCAGGAAGTGTTCCATCAGCTGACAGAGCGCTGGACCGGAAACAGGACAGGATCAAACCCAACAGACAGCGTGTCCCGGTCACCCTCACATCACATGATGGAGTCCAGTCCAACAAGTCCCGAGTCAACAAAACAAGAACAGAGATAGAACACAAAACCAAGTCTGAGGTTCAATTCACTTCAAGCCGGGGGACGATTAAAGGTTCAGAGTCAAGACTCAAACATGTCAGGTCAGGTCCAACAAGTCCCAACAAGTCCCAACAAGTCCCAACAAGTCCCAACAAGTCCCAACAAGTCCCAAGTCAAAGACTGTAAGATCAGAGTCCAGGACAAGATCTGCAACTACCGAGTCCGATCCCAACAATCAAAGTATCTCACGTCAACAGTCGTCAGTCTTTGTCTTTCATTTCTATTTTCTTGGAAATATTTTTTTCCCCTGAAATAAATTTTCTCCTGAAAATGTAGAACTTAAAAAAGTCTAAACAAAAAAGTGAGACTTTATAAAAATCTGACTTTTTACTTAAAATTGTGATTTTTTTTGTCCTTAAAATTTTGACTTTTTTCTGAAAACTTTCACTTTTTCATTAACATAAAAGATTTACCATTTTAATGAATTGTTGTAAATGGCTGGTACTGAGTGAGGAAACACTCTGATTGGAGGAAAAACATCTAGAAGATAAATCATCTGAAAATCTGAATTATTTTCCTCCTATCAGATGTTTTCCCCACTCGGTACCATTTATTCTCAGGAGAAGAAAATCTATGAAAAAAATCTGAAACTTTGTTCCAAAAAATGTTTTTTTTCTCCAAGAAAAGAAAATCTGATATTTCAGGAAAACAAATCTGAATTATTTTTCTTCTGGAAAATGTTTTTTCCCACTCAGTTGCTTGAAAAAAAAATCAGAAATTTTCTTCCAGAAAATCAGTTTTGTTTTTCTAGATGTTTTCCACTCGGTACCAGCTGGTCGTATGAAAGGAAATCTATGAAAAATATTGGAAATTTTATTCCAGATTTATTTTCCTCCTGGAAAAGAAAATCTTTCTCTACAGGAATTTTGTTTTGATGTTCAATGTTCAATGTTTTGATCCTGAAACATTTTTTTCTCCTGGAATTTTTCTTTCCTGAATTTTGTTGAAAAACATTTTAAAAACAAATTTTCCTGGAACTTTTTTTTCCTCTTTGAAAATTCTCTTTCCCAGAAACTAGGAAAACATCTTATCCTGAAATTGTTTTTAACATTTTTTTTTCTCTTGAAAAGAATTTTTTTTTTTTTTTTTTTTTTAACATTTTCTCCTGGAAATGGTTATTTTATGTTTCCTGAATAAATGTTCCTCCTGAAAATGTTCTTTCTTTGTTTCTTTCACTCTGTTTCACAGATTATTTTGTGTTTCTCGGAGTTCTACTTCTTTGAATAAAACTTTAAGGAAATCAAACGAAGCTTTTTTCCCAACCGGTTCCTCCGGTCATAAAAACAGGAGAGAAAAGAAATGAGACCAGATTAAGTCGAAGCTGAAGTTAACAGTCAAATCTCAAATCAGACTCAAAACGTTTCAGCTTCATACCAACAAGTTCAAAGTTCAACAAGTCAGCAGTCACGAGTCTCCTGAAGAAGTCAGAAGGTTTCCTGTCGATGATTCGAGTCAGACTGGATGATTTTCATCACGACACAGAAACAAGCTGATAAACAGGATCAATAATTATTAGCTGCTCCTGTCGAGTCAGACTCCCGACTCGTGACTCGAGTCCAGGTCCTGTGAGTCCAGGTCCTGAGAGTCCAGGTCCTGTGAGTCCAGGTCCTGTGAGTCCAGGTCCTGTGAGTCCAAGTCCTGAGAGTCCAGGTCCTGTGAGTCCAGGTCCTGTGATTCCAGGTCCTGTGAGTCCAGGTCCTGAGAGTCCAGGTCCTGTGAGTCCAGGTCCTGTGAGTCCAGGTCCTGAGAATCCAGGTCCTGTGAGTCCAGGTCCTGTGAGTTCTTCTTCTGTCCAGACGTCGCACTTCATGTGAGGATACTTTTATTCAGTGTGAATTCATTTAGCATCAGGAGACAATCTGCACAGATTACAGATGATCCAGGTGGTGATTCCTCCATCTGTGTGTGTGTGTGTGTCTGTGTGTGTGTGTGTGTGTGTGTGTGTGTGTGTGTGTCTGTGTGTGTGTGTGTGTGGAAGGTCAGCAGAGTGTGTGTTGTCGTCTGAAATGTCTCTGAAAGGTCAGACAGAGTGACGGCGGCTCGTCATCGACTGGCACCATCACGCGGCGTCGACCTCACATGTCAGAACTCTTCGATCCGAGCGTGGACTCAAATAGTTCCTGACAGAATCCCAGTTTCATCCTGTTCATCTGATTCAAACTGCACAGAAAATGTTTTCCTACTCATTTTTTAAATTTCTCCTGAAAATGTCTTAAACAATTAAAAATGTTCCTTCTGAAAAGTCCTGCAGAACTTTTAGTGTTTGGGTTCTGTGGTTCTGTGTGAAGCCTCTGGGGAACACGGAGGAGTCTGTGGCGCCGCAGCGTCATGTTCTCCTGCTGTCTATAACAAACAGCAATATTTCACTGTGAGCAGACACAACTCATCTTAATTATTCTCAAATCTGTCTTTCAATTAAAAAAGCTCATTAGTGTTTGTTGTGCTGCTGCTCTGTCCTCCGTCTGCTGACTGATGCTGACAGCAGACGGAGGACTGCGTCAGCTCTCCTCACGTCCAGGAAACTGTGCAGATACATACATATATATATATACATATATACAGATATACATATATATACAGATATATATATATATATATATATATATATATATATATATATATATATATATATATATATATATATATATATATATATATATACATATATATATATCTAATGCAGCCCCGGCTGAGCAGCCTGAAGTTGGGCTTAAATAACTCTTGTAAACTCTTCATCATTATCTGCTGTTTCCTCTTTTAGTTTCCACAGCATGTTTCTGCCGCTGCACAGCGTCCAGCTGCTCCACCGTCAGCCAGAAACAACCGGTACCAGAATAAAGTATGTTTCTGCAGAACCACAGATCCGTCAAAACTTCACGCTCAGGTTCAAGTTGAACTTAATGTTTCAGAGAGGAATGTGAATGAAGTCAGCACGTTTAACAGCCTCAGTATTTTGCTCAAGGACACTTCCACATGCAGCTCAGTTCAGCCTGGGGGAGGCGGGATTTGAACCAGCAACCTTCCGATCATACGAAAATACAAACTTTTCCTACTGAAGTAATTGTTATTTCCTTTCACAGACGTGTCAGACGAGACAGAATAAGAAATCCTGTAAAAACATTTCTTTTGTTAAAAAAAAAGAAAATGTACTGAAAAGAAAAAATTCACCGGATCATTTTTTGATCCTGAAAAAGAATTCCTGCGTTTTCACAGATGGTAAAAAACATTAATTAAGGAAATTAAACTTTTTTTCCGGCCACTTCTCAGCTCATAAACACGGCAGAGAAAACAGACGTGAATAAATGTCCTGCAGGACGAGGAAGTCCTGGAAACTGAGCCAGCCTGAGACTCGTTTCCTCCTGAGGAGAATGAGCTTTCTGTACCGAGACGTACTGAGAAGTGAGGGTGTCGGTCCGGTTGGGGAGGTGGAGGAGGTCATCGGGTCGGAGGTTCTGCTGCAGGTGTTTCTCTCGCTGTGCACAGACTCAACAACTGGAGCCTGAACGCAGCCTGAGAGACAAACTCAGGGCAGAGAGAGTCCACGGGATGTTCCTGAGCTCACAGGGAGGTCCAAAGTGTCCGTCAGTACCAGGTCCAGTCACTCCAGTGTCCCCTGAGACGTGGAGCAGAAGAGTGAAGCATGAAACAGGGGAACAGAACAGTAGTTGAGTAAAAGTACTGTTACATTGGAGCTCTGCTTATGTATTGATTGAGTCATGAATTCTGCCGTCAGGTGTTCATGGTTCTGTTGGTGTTCGTCTCTGAACATCCATCAGCTGTTTGTGTCGTCAGTGAAGCTTCAGTCTGCAGCACCGTCACCTCGAGAGGAGAATCAGGATCAGAATCAGGATCAGGATCAGGATCAGAATCAGGATCAGAATCAGAATCAGCTCAAAGTCTGAGCAGCTTTAACGGTGACGCCTCAGCTGACTGAGCTGACTCCTCCCACTCTCACTCTGTGTGCCTGTAATTGGATCAGCACCGTCTCAGCACTTTCTAACAGCCTCTGGAAGCTCTTTAAGAATCGTTGGTGGCGTCTCGAGTATTACCCATAATTCACTGCTCTGTGGACGCTCCTCAGCACTGATGCTCCACGTCCTGCAGGCTGGAAGGTAACTGAGTACTTTTACTGCAGTGAAGTAACTGATTACTTCCTCCATCACTGCGGCGCCACGGCGTCATGTGACTGCTGATGTCAGGGGAGCAAACGTGAAGCGGATATTTCCTTTGAAATGAGGCCGCGTCCACCCGGAGCTGCTCCGGCAGGGCAGGAAATAATGGAGTGTCACCTCCTCCTCCTCCTCCTCCTCCCCCTCCTCATCCTCTTCCTCCTCCCCCTCCCCCTCCCCCTCCTCCTCCTCCCCCTCCTCCTCCTCCTGCTCCTCCTCCTCCTCCTCCCCCTCCTTCTCCTCCTCCTCCTCCTCCTCCTCCTCCTCCTCCTCCTCCCTCCTCCTCCTCCCCCTCCTGCCCCCTCCTCACCCCCCTCCTCCTCCTCACCCCCTCCTCCTCCTCACCCCCTCCTCCTCCCCCTCCTCTCCCTCCTCCCCCCTCTCCCCTCCTCCTCCTCTTCCCCCTCCTCTTCCTCCTCCTCCTCCTCACCTGGCCATGCTTCACCTTCCCTCCCAGAACACGAGGACAGGTCACAGGCGGCTGCAGAGCTCAGCAGCAGGTTGCTGATCTGAGATCTGATCATCAGGTTTGTAAATGTTGTTATGAGTTTTAATTTTATATAAATGTTACATCAGTATTGTTTGATTCATTCGTTGACTCATTTTAAACTCAGGATATTTAAGTACGTAAACCAATAAACCAATAAAAAGTGAAGATTGAATATTTGTGCAGAGAACAAACGTCAGTGTGTCAGGCTGCCTGCTCAGTCTTTATGCTAAGCTAGGCTAACCACAGACTGACTTCAGGTCTGTTCTTAAACACTGACTTTAATATATTTCAGTCACATATAACATTTCCATTTATTATTTATATAGTTTTACATAAAGTAAAAGTTCATGTTGAGTCGATGTGAATAAAAGAAATAACTGATTTATTTATTTGTGTATAAAAGCTGATAACAGTAGATATCAGGATATTGGAGATCAATAACCATCAGAGGATTTAGTGTGATGATGGAGCAGAACAGTGACGAGGTCAGAACAGGACCAGAACATCGGCTCAGTGTGAGCAGCATCAGCAGTGATGTCACGGCTCCTCCTGCAGCCCTGAGGACAGTAAAAGTACTCAGTTACATTGTGACGGCGTTTCTCTTCCTCCTCATTAAACATCGTTACGATGACTCACAGACATCCCAGCGACCTTCAGCGCGGAGGTCAAAGGTCAGCTCGGGCTTGTGGGAGGACGTCCTCCCCCTCCTCAGGTGGATCCGCCCCCTGCAGCCCGTCATCCATCTTCCCTCGCCTTCAGAGAGACGACATAAATCACCGGGCCTCAGCGGAGCCCGGGCGCCGCTAACGATCCTGACGAGGAGCGCCGTTTGTTGTCCGCGCGTATCGAGCGCGAGGCCGCTCGCCATCTCTCTCTCTGACGCGTTACCTGCGAGCTCCCCGATCATCCGTCTCACTTAAAGAGCGTTCGGCCCGTTGTTCTGTTCAGCTCGCCGCATGGAGTCGCCCCGTCGCTGCCGCCAGCAGATAAACAGCCGGGAGAGTCGAGGCTTTGTTCAGCTCCCACACCGATCATTTACAAGCGGTCCGGCCCGCGGACACATAATGGGCTCCGTAATGAGCAGCTCCACACGGAACAATGCAGCAGATGGAGGTTCGTCTCAGATAAACAAAGCAGCAGTCATTGTCTCCGTCCTCCATCATGATGTTTACACGCAGCCATCAGCAACCAGCAGGTCGCCACACAGAACACAATGGTTCTGGAACGACCCGGACTCATTTTCTTAAAGAGTCAACAACCCATTGCTCCTCCAACGGAGCCGCGGGACGGTATTAGTTCTAATTTCCTCCGTTCACTGATGAATGCACCTCAACACGTCCTCCGTGTTTCCCTGCGGTCCTGATGATTTCAGCCTCATCGCAGTCCAAACGACACAACACCTGAAGCTTCACCGCACTGATGAGTCACAACGAGCACAAATTACACCAATCAGGACGTCATATGTTCGTTACTGCGTTGAAACACGGTTATGGACTAATAACGTGAGACAAACTGACTGACTCTCCTCACGTGGACGCGACATGTGACTCGTTAGGCCGTAAATCAGCTTCAGGTAGAAACCACACATTCCACCTGGAGGAGGTGTGCCGAGTGTTTTCTGTGTGCTGTCGTTTGATGGCTGCAGCTCATCGACTCATCGTCACTCTGGTAAACTTCTCATGATGAACTCTCGTCTCCACTCACCTGAGTCTCCACTTCAGCCTCGTCCTCCTGAAGTCTCGGTGATGATGTAAACTCTCTCACACTCGGACTCTCGTTAGACAACACAACAGATCTGTTCTGCCTCCACGCTGCGACCCGCCAGAACCATCAGAGTCACAGCTGGTTAGAGCTCCATGACTCATCAACATGCTGTTATCATGTTACAGGAAGTGACTATAAAATACCATCAAGACCATTTTAACTGTTGGCTTCCAGTTCAGGACTTTAGTAAATGAACTTGATGGAGATGAAGATGGCAGAGAGGACGGAGGAGTCAGTCCTTATGTAACATCCACCTCCCAGTGAGGAGGTCCCTGCTGCTGAGGAGGAGGAGGAGGAGGAGCAGGAGGAGGAGAGGAGGAGGAGGAGGAGGAGCAGGAGGAGGAGGAGAAGGAGGAGGAGGAGAGGAGGAAGAGGAGGAGCAGGAGGAGGAGGAGGAGGAGGAGCAGGAGGAGCAGGAGGAGGACGAGGAGGAGGAAGAGGAGGAAGAGGAGGAGGAGGAGAGGAGGAGGAGGAGGAGGAGGAGCAGGAGGAGGAGAGGAGGAGGAGGAGGAGGAGCAGGAGGAGGAGGAGAAGGAGGAGGAGGAGAGGAGGAAGAGGAGGAGCAGGAGGAGGAGGAGGAGGAGGAGCAGGAGGAGCAGGAGGAGGAGGAGGAGGAGGAGGAGCAGGAGGAGCAGGAGGAAGAGGAGGAGGAGGAGGAGGAGCAGTAGGAGCAGGAGGAGCAGGAGGAGGAGGAGGAGGAGGAGCAGGAGGAGGAGGAGGAGGAGCAGGAGGAGGAGGAGGAGGAGGAGGAGCAGGAGGAGGAGGAGGAGGAGCAGGAGGAGGAGGAGCAGGAGGAGGAGGAGGAGGACCATCCTCATCCTCTTTATCAGGACAAAGCAGCCGCTGCCTCAGACGACCTGGAGAAAGACGAGCAGAGACGCAGCTTCAGTGTGATCTGCCCTCAGAGACGGCCGGTCAATAACAACATGGAGATTATGCTCCACCTCTGCAGCAGCACGCCTGCACAGCTCCACCACAGCAGGAGATTATGGCTGCTGGCCGGGAGGGAGACGAAATCCCAGAGTACAGAGGGTGAGGAGGAGGAGGAGGAGGAGGAGGAGGAAGATGGTAAATGAACTAAAGCCTGGCTTGGACCAGCAGCTGGTGTCGATCCAGCAGCTGGTGTCGATCCAGCAGCTGGTGTCGATCCAGCAGCTGGTGTCGATCCAGCAGGTGTAGCAGGAGCTCTGTGGGGTTGGACAGGTGTCAGGATCTACTGATGAGTGATGATGAGAGTGTGCTCTGAATATTAGTTTGTTTACCTGTTCAGGTAAATAATCAGGTTCAGGGACAGCCAATCGGGTGAGGGAACAACTTCCTGTCCTGTGGCAGGTCACCTGAACAGACAGACACTCAGGTTTAAAGGAGCAGTCCGTCACATGATGAGCAGAGAGGAGACCAGTGATGATGTCACAGACGTCTCTGAGGTTAGCATGCTAACAGCTAGCTGCTAACAGCTAGCCTCTGTCTCTCAGAGGTGACAGTCTGACAGCCTGCAGCTTCAGTTCACTACTGAGTCTAATAATCAACAACATAAACTCATAAATGTGAAGAAAGGAAATATTCTGACTCTATTTTCATTATAAACAGAAAAATCCAACCGTCCACCGTCTGAACTCCAGTTTGTGTCTCTGACTGAACTCAGACCAGTTTAATCTGCTCGTTAACTCGTCAGACTCACTTCATTCAGACTGGACTCAAACTGAGTCACAGTCACCAGAACAGTTCTGGTTTGTCTCCACAGTCTCCTCTGGTTCGGTCCAAATAAATCCTCAGTCCACAGTAACATGTGGAGATGTTCTGTCTCTACACGCTGATGATGTCATCAGACTCTCTCTGTCCTCTCCTGATGAGTCACAGTCCTGGTCTGTAAATCACCTCTGTACTATAAATCACCTCTGTACTGTAAATCACCTCTGTACTGTAAATCACCTCTGTACTGTAAATCGCCTCTGTACTGTAAATCGCCTCTGTACTGTAAATCACCTCTGTACTGTAAATCACCTCTGTACTGTAAATCGCCTCTGTACTGTAAATCACCTCTGTACTGTAAATCGCCTCTGTACTGAGTCCACTGTCTCTCTCTTCAGTCCTTGTCAGCCAACAGAACCACTTAGCTCCACGGCTAACTGAGCTTCTTGCTAACGGCAGCTACAGAGAACAGAGAAATGAGCAGCAGTTAGCTTCAGTGTGGTTTAAAACATTTAGTGTTAACTTGTTTACACGTTTCAGAACGGATCCAAGTTTGAATGTTTTTATGATTTAATGATTTAATGTTTTAATGTTGATGCAGGAAAGTTAGCAGTTGTTTCAGAGAGAGACACACACACACACACACACACACACACACACACACACACACACACACATCCGTGAGCCTCGCGGTCATCAGCAGCTAATTAACAGACCGTTAAACAGAAGATGTTTAAAGCCTGTGGAACGGAACAGAACCGCTTTGCTTCCAGCTGAATGCTGTGACGGGTTCTGCTGCTCAGCAGGATTAACTTGTTTACCGTCTTCGTCAGCTGATTAGTGTTTAAGAACAGATACTGACGCTCAGCTCACTCTGTGATAAACACATTTATTATATTATCTTCTTCACAATAAAAGCATCCAGCTGTTGGAAAGCTTTTAATGTGAAGCAGCAGCAGCAGGAAGGGTCCGGCATGGTTCAGCCGAGGTCATCAGTGAATGGACCAACAGAACCGCACCTGGACCACAGGTGAGACATAAAACAATGTTAAATCAACAGTTATATAACCAGCTGTAACCGGGAGAGGCAGGTGATTATTGGTTATCAGCTGATTCCTGTAAAATCCACTCAGAGCGGGTTCTGGTCCCGTCCAGAATAAAACCAACATCTGAGTTTGTTAAATGTTATGTTAAAACCATCTGGACGTCCTGCAGCCTCGATGGATCGACACCAGCTGGTAAATAAAGTCCTGATGATCAGAGTCCGGCCCGGCTCACCTCACCAGGTGTCGGCCACGTGTTATTTTAGATACAAACTGTATTTTAAAACGTGAGACGGAGTTACAGAGAACAGAACCGCTTGGTTCTGATGCTGAGTGATCAGTGATTACTGTCCTGCAGCAGCTTTAATCTCTTCTTCTGTTATTCAGTCGAGCTGAAGTGTTTTGTTTCAGGTTCTGTTTTTGTCACAAACTTTCCACAGAGACTTTTCTAACGAGCTTCCTGTGGGCTCACATGTTGTCGCTCTGCAGCCTCGTTACGCTGACGCCTCGTCCTCTTCACACAGTCGGCCATCAAACAGCTGCAGGTTCAACACTTTCACTGAGGTGACACACAAACACTCTTCATGTCGCTGTGGTACCGAACTCTGGACCGTCGTTAGGAAGAAACAGGCAACGACACGAAAACACCTGCAGAATATCTGTTAGCGTTGACTGAGACTGTCTGCTCGTTATGTTCTCTGCTAAACAATGACTTCCTGTTCTCAGGATCCGTTTTAAACTCTTTACTTCCTGCGCTTGTGATTTATTATTGACCCGACCCAAAACACACCAGAACATTCATTTAATGAGAGGAAACACTGTGTGAGGGATGATAGTCTGAATGACTCGCTCCACTCAACATGATCAACATGTGTTGAGCCTGAGGCCTCGTCACACACACACACACACACGTCCTCATCAACACACCTGGAACACGTCTGTTCTGACAGGAAGCAGAACCTACAGTCCGGACCAGGCAGAACCTCAGGAGACGACGTGCTGCGTCTGTCATCACACGTTTATTACAAACATCAGTTCATCTGATTTCTTCCTCATCTTCTTTCTTTATTTCCTTTTTTCTTCTCAAACATCTGTTCAGTTCTTTCTGACAATAACATGATAATATTTTATAATAATAATATTTAATCATTTAAAAAGATTTAATTCTAAACGAAGCTTCCTTTATTTCCCCGCTGGCTGCAGCTCCACCGCTGCTACTGCACAAACATTACAACAGTTGATTATTCAAATATTTACAGAATGAATGAACGAGAGCATCCGGAGGTGTGTGTGTGTGCGTGTGTGTGTGTGTGTGTGGTTGAGTATGATAATGAGCTTCCTGTGTGGAGCAGCGAGCCGTCACTCAGATCCGCTCTCATCCTGATCCAGAACCAGCAGCTGGCAGCGAGCTCGTCCATCCCATAATGACTGAAAACAAACACTGATCACGCTCACACATCGTTTCACTCCAACAGGAAATCTGGCGCTCGAGCTACGTGGCCAGAAGTATGTGGACATCTGAACGTTTCTCTGACGGCCTCCAGTCAGCTGTTGGTCCGGACTTCATCACTGAGTCCAATACGATGATCAGGCCCGTCTCACTGCCGGAGGACTTTACTCTTTTGTTTTAGCATTTTCAGTCACATGAGGACATTTTGTTGCATTCTGACACTTCTGGAAGGAAGCTTTTTTTGATTTTTTTTAATACATTTTGGGGCATCGGAGGATGTGTGGGAGTGTCCTTACAGAGTGTGGGAGTGTCTTTACAGAGTGTGGGAGTGACCTTACAGAGTGTGGGAGTGTCTTTACAGAGAGTGGGAGTGTCCTTACAGAGTGTGGGAGTGTCTTTACAGAGTGTGGGAGTGGCCTTACAGAGTGTGGGAGTGTCCTTACAGGGTGTGGGAGTGTCTTTACAGAGTGTGGGAGTGTCCTTACAGAGTGTGGGAGTGACCTTACAGAATGTGGGAGTGTCTTTACAGAGTGTGGGAGTGGCCTTACAGAGTGTGGGAGTGTCCTTACAGGGTGTGGGAGTGTCCTTACAGAATGTGGGAGTGTCCTTACCCTGAAGACTCTGAAACACGTCCAGTTGTCTATGATCCAGCACTTAGCATCCAATGCTAACACAAGGCCTTTATCTCAACTCAAACAGAAAACACAGAAACTGACTCAATCTGAACTCTCTCGGATGATGAAATGTGCTTTTGTCTCAGCTTTTGTTTTAAAAATCCTTCGTCTCCATGGAAACAGAGAGGCAGACGATGATGATGTAAACACGGTGTTAGAATTTTGGGTGACATGTCTGAGGTCAGAGGTCAGAGGCTCCTGGTGTCTGTTTATTGCACAGAGCTGCACGCTGGCTTCCTATTGGCTGCTCCTCATTAACCTCCTCGTTAGTCGTCTGCTGAGGTAATTAAAGACCTGCTGAACCTGTTTTAATGACGACTTCTGAGGTCGCAGCGCTTCAGAGAGAAACAGCAGCTGAAGGTCTCGACATCAATCAGCTGTTTGTGACTCTGAGCCAATCAGAGTGAAGAGATTCTGCTGAGTCATGACAACAAACTTCATTCTGGGAAGTTAACGTCACAATGTTTGATTCTGGACAAATGTTTTCCTCTGAGTTTTGACTAATTAACGAATCAAACACAGGAAAAGGGCGGGAAAGGAAAACGGATGGAACACATTTCAAAATAAAGCAGGAAATAACTAAAGAAAGTAAGAAAAATAACTGAAACATGACGGTTACTGTGAGAGGATCTTCACAGACGGACCTACAGGTCAGTGTTAGCATGTTAGCATGTTAGCATCTTAACACTACAGGCATGAAAAACATTAGTGATGTAACGTGGAGGTCGGGGGGGTTTCACGTCACGTGACACCAGAAGTCAATGATGATGATTTTAAAAGCTGCAATGTGAGAGTTTAATAAAACAAATGTTTTTAACTGAAATTATCAACAGAGTGAAGGAACAAAAATGATGTCATGTCTTATTTAACGTATTCACCATCTGTTACGTTCAGACGTCAACTTATCTGAACCAGAACTGATCGTTACCAGAACATCACCAGGGTAGTTCTTCTCAAAACAACACTGATGGCTTCAAATGACGAGAAAAATGTTCTTTAAGAACATTTATGCAAATTTTCGTGAGATCCGACAGCGACCTCATCGATCTGTTTCCACCTGCACCAGTCGTCCTTTAGATCCCTATGACATCACTTCCTGTTCGCTCGAGGATTAACGTTTAATTATTTTTAACTTTCTCCTCCAGATACATTTTCAAACGTCTCATCTCGGTGAGCGACAGCAGAGGAAGAAGACGAGCGAGCGTTTTAATGGAGTTTCATCAGACACACGATCATGTGAACGGTCAGATTTCAGTCTAAATAAAGAACGATTGACAGGAAGTCATCAGATCCTCTCTGCAGCCAATCAGCTGTCAGAGGCTCAGACGTTGTTATCTGGACTGTCAGCGCTGGATCTCCGTCTGCCGCCTCATTAAGGTTTTAATGTGCTGAAACTTCGGCTGAAGTTTGGTCAGACTTCTTCTATCAGAGCTGCTGCTGCTGCTCATGGGTTCACATTTAGATTAGCTGGATGGAAAATAGGTGAGAGGTGAAGACAGAGAGGAGACATCGACGAGGACAAATCAATAACTGGTTGCTATTAATAACCTCACAGTAACACACAGATACAGAATCCTGTCTGAGTCTGACGCCGTCATACTGGAGAGAGTTTTTACATTTCCAATCCCGCTGTGCTCCACTGGAGGCTTTTACAGCAGATCTGAGGTCAGATCATCCCCTCGTCTTGTGTTTGCAGCTTCATGGTGAGTCGGTGGCGTCTCACAGTGAATCTTTTGTCCTGTTGACAGAGTTAATGACCTCCTTTCATCCGCCTCCTCCTTCTCTTGAACCCGTTACGCCTCTGAACAGAAGCAGCCGAGAGGTTTAATTACAGCTGCTGCTGTTCGGCGCTGAGGATGTTGATTCTCCCTCATTTTACTCTCACAGCAAACAACACACAGGAAACGTCCTCACGCTGACCGGCGGACGCCTCTGCGTTTAGAAATGATTCTGTAATGTAGAAATAAATAAATCAAACCTTCCTGTGAGCAGAATATCCACCAAATAAAAATCTACAATTCCTCGACGGCCATTTTCCTCTGATGTCACGCTCAGCTGGGAGCTCCGATGTGTGGAATGATTTTTATTTCACTGCTTCCTGATTGATCAGCAGCTGAAAAGACAATTCAATAGTGAAAATCAAACATGTCACCTGTTAGCTTCCACAGGGAGAAGCTAACAGTAGCATTCAGCCACTTCCTAACATCACTGTTTGTAGCCTGGAAGTGAAACACACCAGTGTAATGTTAGCTCAGAAGTAGCTAAATGCTAATATTAGCTAATAGCTGATTATGAGATGTGTTGCAGGGTGAAACATGGCCGATCGGTCCGTCAGCTCTCCACTTGCTGATCAATCGGGAAACAAAATGGCCGCTGTGTGACTGGTCAGTGAAGATGATGTCATTTCACCTTTCCAAAATAAAAACACAGATTTAACTGTGAAGACTGGATTGAACAACCTACGTTAGCATCTCTGGCTAACTAGCTTACGACTGTCAGTCTTCAGTGGATAAACAGCAGATTATCAGACAACAACAGTGTTTTCTGGGTTTACGGGTTATGCTGGACTAAAGTTACTGGATGATGCTGTTGAAAGATTTAAGCTAATGTTTCTGTTCCGTTATTAACCCTAACCCTAACCCTAACCCAAATATCATCAGAATATGAAACAAACATGCAGCTGTTCATTTAATCTGAGCTCTCCGTCTGTTTGTTCTGTGTCAGAGGGTGGAAAGTTTTTCTGACCTGTTGATAGAAACTGAGTCATTTATGAAATCTTACGTTTTCTCACGACACAGCGACACACTCACAGGTTACTGATAAAACTTTTATTATCATAAGTCAGTTTGTCATTGTTTTGCACACAATACTGCATGTTAACACAACGATAGGTCACGTGAGCCGACGCCTGCCCTCCTTCTCTACCTGCTGTCATTGTTCTACACAAAGAACAGAAACACAAAGAACAGAAACACAAAGAACAGAAACACAAAGAACAGCTGTGATGATCACAAATCAAAGAACCTGAGCGGCTGAACAGAACGTGGAAATGTCGTGTGTACCTGCGTCAATCATTAAGTTGTGTTTATAGTATTAAAGTACTGACGTTACCGGTCAGACAGAACGCTGGTCTTTATTGATCCGTGTTCTGTTGTCGGTCTCTGACAGTAACTCCATGATCGAACGTCTGCAGCCGGACTGAGAGACTGCAGGAAACCCCGACAGTACAGCTGTTGTCAGTAACAGTATTGATAATCACTATTGATGTCTAGGAAAAGTCTGACGACACACGTGATGTGCAACACTGATCGGGTAAAACGATCCAGAATCAGGAATCTGAGAGTTCGTTAGTCGTCAAACTTGTTGCAAGACGGCAAAAACAAACTACAGCCTGTAAAACAACGGCTCCTGACGCCCAGAGCCGTTTCAGGAGAACGTATTGATCCCTTCAGGTTCTGGTTCAGGACTGTTTGTGTCAACATGAAGCTGTTTTGGTCACTTTTGGTCACGAGTTTTTGTAAGGAAGAAAATACCAGAGAAAAGTTTCAAGTAACAGTTCTAGAAGTTCAAACCTGGACCTTTTTTGTTGACAGGAACCTGTTGAGATGGTTCTTTCCTGTAAGGCTGTTTGGGCCCAAGGTTCTGGTAGGAGACCCGGGGAACTCACTGGAGAGGTTACAAACCTCATCCAGCCAGGGAACATCTCGGGAAGTCTTTCTGGGGAAAAATAACTGCATAGCCTGGTGCTAACATGACCCGGATCAGTGTGAGCAGAATTTCATAAACAGATGAATCAGGAAGTTGATTCACTTTCAGACCACCCCGCTCTGCCTGGTGCTGATGAGAAGAACCTGGATTAGTGGCAGCAAATGAATGGATGGATCTAAAGTTTGATCCTGACTGAAGACTCGAGCAGAGTTTAGAAGGTTTACACTGATTGGAGAAAGTCTGGGTGAAGCTCAGATCCTTAAGATGGTTTGGGTCGACGCCCCCATGTGGAGTTTTTTCAGTATCCTACCACAAGAAGAACAACTGGAAAATCCCAAACCAGGGAGATCCAGAGTACACGGCGAGCCACTGAAGGCAAAGCTCTTGATTCACTGATCTGACTGGACCGAGGACCTCTGGACCCCCAGGAGGAGCTGGAGGATGTAGCTGCGGAGGACTTCTAGACAACCTCGCTCAGCTTGGTGCCACTGAGAAGGAATCTGATGCATGAGTGCAATGTGGAGTTTGATCCTGACTAGTAATCTGAGCAAAGCAGAAGTTTGCATCGACAAGAACCAGTCTGGGTGAAGAGGTCTGACAGGTGCTGCCTCCTGGTCTCCACCCTGAAGGGTTTTATGTGTTTGTTCTTCTCTCCACTGGCAGTGCTCTCCTACTGTCGATCTGATTGGTTGAAGACAGCCTGTGATACTTCTTGAATGCATCCTCCCTATTTCACACAGTTTCTACTGGCTCAGTTTAACTCAGGTGAAGGAGTCTTCGGACCAACCCGGTCACCTGAGCGCTACAGATTTACTACGACTGGGATGACAGAGAATATTCAAAGATATCTGAAATAATGACGTCTGGACTGCCTGCGTACCCTGATGCCACACAGCATGGGTTGGCATAAATGGTCGAGGACGGACAGACGGACGGACGGATGGAGAGATGGGTGGATGGAAAGTCTGATCTTAACTTAAACTTAAATGTTTCCAGAACTGACTGCAGGGTCAGTGAACAGGACGGCTGCAGGACGTGATGGTTCAGATGTCGACACTAGAAGGAAACATAACAACCACAAAGTGAATCAGTTCCTCACAGACAGGTGGGAGGACAGACAGGTGGGAGGACAGACAGGTGAGAGGACAGACAGGTGGAAGGAAACAGACAGGTGAGAGGACAGACAGGTGAGAGAACAGACAGGTGAGAGGACAGAGAGGTGGGAGGACAGACAGGTGAGAGGACAGACAGGTGGGAGGACAGACAGGTGAGAGGACAGACAGGTGAGAGGACAGACAGGTGAGAGGACAGACAGGTGAGAGGACAGACAGGTGAGAGGACAGGCAGGTGAGAGGACAGGCAGGTGAGAGGACAGACAGGTGAGAGGACAGGCAGGTGAGAGGACAGACAGGTGAGAGGACAGGCAGGTGAGAGGACAGACAGGTGAGAGGACAGACAGGTGAGAGGACAGGCTTCGCGGCACAAACAACCAAAAACTACCACCATAATCTAGTAAACGCTCCAAAGATACTCAGGTTGTGCTTTTATATCTACTCACACATTTTCGTTGACACGTGAACATGCTTGAGAGTAGAACAGCCCGTCGTCGGGAATGTAAACGTCATTATTACTCATATAATTCACGAGCAGGAAACAGAAACCACAAGGACCGAGGAGTCCCGCATGGAGATTTGCATGCAAAACAACAGTTCATGCATCTGCCTCGCCTTGAGACAGAAACACTGGAGGGTGCAGACGTCTGTGAAGGCAGCAGGCTTCTTCATCCGGCAGAGATCCAAAATGCTTTACAACATACGAACTTTACCAAATTTAGCAAAATCTCGAGAAACTTTTATAAAAACAAACCAGACGGCGGGAGGAGGGGGAGGTTATACATTCCTTCATCCACTGCTCCCCGCCGGCATGCTGTCTGCAGGGAAGCAGCGTCGGATCCGTCACTGAAGTGTGTTTGTGTGCTTTTCATGTCCGTTAAAAACACTCCTGAAAGTTACAGTCAGCTCAGCCTGTGTACGGCCTGCATGCACAACACATGCTAAAGGTGCTACAGTTAGCATTTATACACCGGAGTCGGACCACGACACTGGTACTTTTCATGACCCATAAGCCTCTCTGCTTTTTGCGATGTGCCCATGTGATGTGTAATCGCTGCCTTCATGTCAGTGGAAAACTCAAAATGGTGTGTGTGTGTGTGTGTGTGTGTGTGTGTGTGTGTGTGTGTGGCAGCGCTCTCCTTGACGACGTGGTGACCTCTGCCAGCTACTGTGAGTGGTAAGCTAACTGCTGACATGCTAGGTAGACAATCAGAGTGGCTAGTTGGTTGGTTAGCTGATCAGTTAGCTGGTCAGTTAGCTGGTACAGCTAATACAGTAAAAGTAATGCTACATAGCTAAAAACAAGCTATCGACGGCTACTTACTAGAGGTGTAAACCCTGTTTGTGTAGTGGACTGAGGTCCGCCAGAACCGATGTTCTGGCGCCTCTCAGCCTCTGTGCTTTGACTGTTTTTGCATATTCAGTGTGCAACGGGCAAAACATGATGCAAAGATATCTGACATGTTTCCCTTCTGTCTCTGACATCCTCCTCTCTGGTCTCTTTACAGACACAGCAGGACGTGTGATATCTGTTCTCTGCCACAAAGCAATCCAGCTAAACTTCCTGTGAGTCCAGTGTAGGTTCTACAGTGACTGTATGAGCCTTTTCTTCACGGTAAAACGCTGCGTGTAGCACCTTTAACATCGACAAAGAACAAAAGACAGTAAACATGTTTGTCAGTCCAGCTGAGGCGGCGGCGGCGGCGCTCAGGGACCGAACTGCCTGGAAGACTGGTACTGGCTGGGCACTTTGGGCTTGATGCCCTTGCTGTTGTAGTAGTCGACCACCTGGTTGGGCACCTCTGCTAACACGCTCTTAGCCAGAGCAGCTGGAGACGCCTGCAGAGGAAGAGCAGACAGGAAGCATCAGTCAGACGAGAAGGTGAAGAGCATCATGGAGGCTGCAGACGGTTCACACTCATCAGCTCCAGCTTCAGATCGTCACGTCACACGTGAACATCAGACTGCAGCTCGTCACAGCCGGCGCTCAGACCAGCTGTGACTGTCTGAAATTCTGTTCAGTGAAGCTGGAACATTTGAAAACAGACTTTTGGCTCCTGTAAAATGACTTTGATCCATATTAATATTGATTGACAGCCATGCAGCAGAACCTGAAGCAGTCAACAGCTCCGGATCGGAGCCGAGCAGCTCCAGAACCGGTTCAAAGCTGACCACTGACGTCTGATTGGTGCGTCGCCTGCAGTTCTGAGGCTGTTCTGAGCTCCAACACTCGTCTGCGGGCACGAGCTGCAGGTACTGACTGAAGGGATGAGAGCACAGGTACCACCGGCCCAGATGAGTTTCTCTGGAGGCTCGTGTGGCTCTGACAGGCGCGGTGAGGAGCTCAGAGTGGAGCTGTCTCAGGCCTCTGATCAGGACCCTCCTGGTCTTCCTCAGGAGGGTTTCTGTGCTGGTCCAACTGGTAGGAAGAAGATGAAGACGGGACTCTTCATGGAGCGTCGGCAGCGTCGCAGCTGATCTACTGGACTTTGACTGAACTAGTTTCCTTCACAGAGCGTCTGCGCTCAGCTGCAGGCTCACAGTCGTTTCACAGACGTCTCAAAGTCTCAATGGATCTTCTTCTCTCTCCGGCCTCGCTGACAACATTCAGTGCGACATCGCTCACGTCCTCCTCAGAGGATCAGAGTCCATCAGCTGTCAACATGCTGTCGCACAGAGACGAGACACACATACTGAATGTCTTTTAGACGCCGACACTGTTACTGTGTGCGGTGAAGAGACGAACTGAACGTCTTCCAGAGGAGATTTTTGTTCACATGAAAGAATCAGAGTCGTAGTTTTAACACTGATTTAACTCTCAGAGTTTACTTCAGTAGAATCTGAAGTGTTTCCTGCAGGGAGTCAGACACATTAACACGCTTCAGCACCGCCGTGAACTAATTACAAACTAATTGGCAAAAACAAATAACGCAGGATTTTAGGCCCTCACAGACCGTTAAAGAAACGCAGGGAAACATACAGAATGATCTGATATTCAGATATTCTGATAACATTCTGATAATATTCTGATCAGATATTCTACACACGTATTCTGCGTGAACATCGTGGCGTTACATCCTGAGCTCTTCTTCTCTGGTGGATCACGGTGTCGCTGTGAGGACGACTCTGTGGGTCACATCGTCTCTGTCTCATCAACATTTCCTCCTTTTGGGCCGAAGACAGAAACTCTTTCATCACGCAGATGAATCCCGGGAGGGTAAATATATCCAGCGCCTGTCAAATGAGTCCACACCGCAGAGATGGATCCGGGCTGCGCTCTGCAGTCTGTAACCTTCACACTCGGTAAAGACTGAAAATTCATTTGAGAGAAGAAGAAAAGGCCCGTGCTCAGATTGGCTGGCAGATTGCCTCTCCATCTTCCTTCTCAGAGGCTGAAAACTCATTTCTTCAATAACTTCACACTCGTCTCGTCCTCCTCCACGTCCAATATGCTCTGATCCTCATTCAGCTCTCTCCTCTCGGCTTATTGCTTCCCTCTAATTCACATCATCCGCAGTTACTGTCGGGTCACACAAAGTTATATATATACGCACTGTATAATTGTGTATCAGGAGGAGATTGTTAGAATTAACACACCATCTGCTGCACATATTTAGAGGTTTTCAGCTCCGAGCCAGCAGAACAGGAGCAGCTCAGTGTGTTCCAGATAATCACTTCACTTACAACAAGTGCTTCAAAACTCAAACTTAGAGACGGACGAACTGAGCAGCATCACGACCACAAGAGAGAACTGTAAAGTGAAAGAGGAACCGGGTGAGACGAGGTGGAGCTGGACGTCAGTGACGCTGCTTCATCAGTTCATTGATGCACGTCAGGAAGCAACAGAAACTCTGAGCAGCTGCCAAACACTCCAGCAGGTTTCTGGTTGTGAGAAACAAACGCTTACAAACTGTTTCTACCTTCTTTAGAAACTCGTTGGAGCTTCAACGTCGGGAGAGACGAGACAGAACCGATAAACAGTTTTTATCGTCTCCAACGCTGAAGCCGTCCCTCAAACTGTCCAACATCCTGTTAGACTTTCAAAATAAAGCTCGCTGACAAATACGTCACACATTAGTTTCACATGTGATCAGATGTTACTTACACAACTTCCTGTACTTCACCTGTGTAACTGACACTACTCAACTCAACTCAACTTTATTTATAAAGCGCTTTAAGCAGCCAAAGCTGGGACAAAGTGCTGTACAAGAACATAAAACATAAAAACATAGGAGACAGAAATAAAACAATAAAACAATAAAAATGTTAAAACAATAAAAACAATAAAAACAAAAAAAAACACTAAAACAAGAGCAGAGTCTCATGCTGGGTTAAAAGCCGAATGGAACTTCAGAACAAATCACTGGACCAGAACCCTGCTCTCCTCTCACACTCGCCCCGGCTGTTAGTGACCAGCTGCAGAACACAGAGACAGAAACAGACTCGCTCCTCTGCAGTAAATATTAGAGTTGTTCTGATTCTGACACCAGTATCAGAAATGCCCAAATTGCAGGTAGCAGTACCAGCAGGTCCGTGAGTCTATGCACCAGTCTGACACCACCTGATGCTCCGTTAGCTCTGCTTAACGTTACACACTACAAATCAATTCTTCTTCTCTGCTCTAAAAGCCGATCCAGGCAGCTGACTTCAGGTGAGTCAGACGGAGCAACATGTAACTCCGAGCACCAGTAGAACCACCACGTGTTCTGGACGTGAGGCTGTAGTCTGGAGGCCCGCGACACCAGCAGCTTAGAAAGTGTTTGAGACGCAACATGATGAAACTGATAAAGCCAAACTCCACGACACAGCGGGGGAACACTTCATGCAGGGACCCTCGGATCAGGTATCAGGGTCGGATCAGAACATCTCTGTAAACACTCGTCTGCCTGATGGTTATTATTCCATCAGTCCAGCTGACAGACTCACATGCTTGAAGTTGCGGAAGGGGACGAACTGGACGATGTCCCGGAGGACGGGCTCTCCTTTCAGCGATCGCAGGATCCCGTCGTCGCCGTCCAACATCTGCATGTCGCTGAAGTCGGCGTTCCCGATCCCGACGATGATGACGGACATGGGGAGGTGGGAGGCCTGGACGATGGCCTCCCTCGTGTCGGCCATGTCGGTGATGACGCCGTCCGTCAGGATCAGCAGGATGAAGTATTGCTGCGAGACAGAACACAAACATCAACGCTGATAATCAGCTCGTGACCAAACTGTCATCCAACAGACACACAGAGAGCTCACAGATCCTGAATACACACAGCACCACTGACATCCACGTCAGTTCCTGGTTTCTTACTGTTAACTATTAATATTACAGTACGAGTTACGTCTGTTTTTCTACAGAAGCCCTGAAGGACAAGTGAAGACTTAGTTAGTTTCTCTGCAGATCTGAACTGTGTCGACAGCCGGTGGGAAAAAATTAAGTTTTGCAGGATAAAGTTCATAAATGTCACATGAATAAAAATCATCCTGCAAAACTTCCCCCAGCAGTTCTGAGGTCATGAACACTTCGACTCTTCTGAACGTTTCAGACGTGCAGTGAAATCTTCCATCCGTCCTGGAAACATGTGACAGAAGTAAAGCTGTGTTTCCTCTCTCACTGCAGACGAGCACTGTTAACGTCGGCTGGTTTGACATTTGCAGTTTGGCAGCGGCGATAAGTCGCTGCAGAAGTCTTGTTACGTTCTGACACGGCGTCACACTTTCAGACTTTCTTCAGGTTCCTGATCTTCACGTTTAATAAACTCTGCAGTTTGTTCCATTAGCAGCACGCCTCCCCACAGCAGCACCAGCCTGCAGCTCTGCCACAAACAGAAGTGTCATGTCGTCAGCAGAGTCTCACCATGGCCTCTTTGGTGTGGACCTCCTGCGAGGCCGAGTTGGCGACCTTCTGGATGATGGGGGCGATGTTGGTGGGACCGTAGAGCTGCAGCTTGGGGAGGCAGGCCTGGTAGGCCTCCACCACACCCTGGATCCCTGAAGCACACAGAACCAGAACATTTCAATCAGCGTAAACAAACATGAATCAGCTGCTTCAGGCATCAAGACGATACTTTCACCAGGCACAGAACACGTTTCCAACTTTTCCTCCAGAAACACACGAAGCCTGAAACACACTCAGCAGCTCTGGATGTTCAGGTCCCAGCGTCCCAGCATGCCCGGCGGCAGAGATGTGATTTAATGTGTGAAGGTCACTGAGAGCACATACACACACACACACACACACACACACGCACACACATGCACGCACACACACGCGCACACACACGCACACACACACACGCACACACGCACACACACACACACACGCACACTCTCTGAGTCTTACTTAAGAGTGTCGGTGTTAAACTGTCTCTGTGCTCATCGATGACCTTTAGCACCCGAGAGGGCGAGAGACCTTCAGCTCAAACAGAGTCCGTCTCTCTCTCTGACCCAGGGAACGGACCAGGACAGAACAACATGGCGCGGCATGGAGGAAGTGTGAGCCCGGTTCTGTCAGGCTGCTGAACGGACCGCATTTAGATTTCACTTTCCACCGACTACTCAGAGCACTTCACAGAGAGCCGACCTGCCAGCAGCGTCACAGCACTTCCTTCACACACACACACACACACACACACACACACACACACGCACACACACACACACACACACACACACACACACACCTGCTCCTTGAACAAGCAACCTCGACATCATCACACTAATCTCACATCAAAGCGTTGGACTTCTGAAGCTCACCATCAAATATTAGACTCATTTTCTTTTCTTTCCTCACAGAGCTGAAATCAAAGCATCACCTGCACACTCTGGGTTCTCTCACCTGCACACTCTGGGTTCTCTCACCTGCACACTCTGGGTTCTCTCACCTGCACACTCTGGGTTCTCTCACCTGCACACTCTGGGTTCTCTCACCTGCACACTCTGAGTTCTCACCTACACACTCTGGGTTCTCTCACCTGCACACTCTGGGTTCTCTCACCTGCACACTCTGGGTTCTCACCTACACACTCTGGGTTCTCACCTACACACTCTGGGTTCTCTCACCTGCACACTCTGAGTTCTCACCTACACACTCTGGGTTCTCACCTACACACTCTGGGTTCTCTCACCTGCACACTCTGAGTTCTCACTGCACACTCTGGGTTCTCTCACCTGCACACTCTGGGTTCTCTCACCTGCACACTCTGGGTTCTCTCACCTGCACACTCTGGGTTCTCTCACCTGCACACTCTGAGTTCTCACCTACACACTCTGGGTTCTCTCACCTGCACACTCTGGGTTCTCTCACCTGCACACTCTGGGTTCTCACCTACACACTCTGGGTTCTCACCTACACACTCTGGGTTCTCTCACCTGCACACTCTGAGTTCTCACCTACACACTCTGGGTTCTCACCTACACACTCTGGGTTCTCTCACCTGCACACTCTGAGTTCTCACTGCACACTCTGGGTTCTCTCACCTGCACACTCTGGGTTCTCTCACCTGCACACTCTGGGTTCTCTCACCTGCACAATCTGGGTTCTCTCACCTGCACACTCTGGGTTCTCTCACCTGCACACTCTGAGTTCTCACCTACACACTCTGGGTTCTCTCACCTGCACACTCTGAGTTCTCACTGCACACTCTGGGTTCTCTCACCTGCACACTCTGGGTTCTCTCACCTGCACACTCTGGGTTCTCTCACCTGCACACTCTGGGTTCTCACTGCACACTCTGGGTTCTCTCACCTGCACACTCTGGGTTCTCTCACCTGCACACTCTGGGTTCTCTCACCTGCACACTCTGGGTTCTCACTGCACACTCTGGGTTCTCTCACTGCACACTCTGGGTTCTCTCACCTGCACACTCTGGGTTCTCTCACCTGCACACTTTGGGTTCTCTCACCTGCACACTCTGGGTTGTCCTCGTTAAAATTCACAGCGAAGTCATGGGAGACCTGGAGGGGAGAGAAAGAGAGAGCTTCAACAATGAAACAACTCACTCCATCTCTCTGCTCGCCTTCTTCATCTGATCTGAGCCGCTGAGCGACGCTCACCTCCGTCTGACCGACTCAACAACTGACTCACAGACAGGTGAGCAGGTGAACAGGTGAGCAGGTGGACAGACAAAGACACTCAAGACTGGACTCTTAATGTTAATTCTTCTTGCCGGCTATTCAGAATGAGATCAGCTCATATCTGGATCCATTAGGTTTCACATTTTAATGTTCAAAGCAGCATTTCAAGACCAACGTCCACCTGAAGTGAAGGAAACTGAAACATGTCATCAACGACCTTCACTGGATGAAGTCTGAGCTGCTCTGATCATTTCTGAGTCAAAGTCAGTTCTGATGAGTTAATAAATTAATACTGATGTGTGTTTTATAAATGTGACCTCGACTCTGCGTCATCAGGTCATCGTAAAGCCCTCCTAAAGCTGTCAGGCGCTGCTCGTCAGTCGCTGCTCGTCAGGCGCTGCTCGTCAGTCGTTGCTCGTCAGTCGCTGCTCGTCAGACGCTGCTCGTCAGTCGTTGCTCGTCAGTCGCTGCTCGTCAGTCGCTGCTCGTCAGTCGTTGCTCGTCAGTCGTTGCTCGTCAGTCGCTGCTCGTCAGTCGTTGCTCGTCAGTCGCTGCTCGTCAGTCGCTGCTCGTCAGTCGCTGCTCGTCAGACGCCGCTCGTCAGTCGTTGCTCGTCAGTCGCCGCTCGTCAGTCGCCGCTCGTCAGTCGCCGCTCGTCAGACGCCGCTCGTCAGTCGTTGCTCGTCAGTCGCTGCTCGTCAGTCGCTGCTCGTCAGTCGCTGCTCGTCAGACGCTGCTCGTCAGACGCTGCTCGAAAAGTTTCAGTCTCACTTTGACTTTCTGGACTTTTTACTTCAGTACGACGAGAAAATGCAGCATGAAACAGCAGCACCCTGGGGAGACGAGGAGGAGGAGAAGGTCGGCTGGTAATCACGGGCAGGTGGCAGGGTCCGCCTCACGCTCTCCAGGCCTCCCCCGCTGACAGAGAGCATGCTGGGAGAGACGGCGAGCTGAGCAGTTAAATTACCTTGTAGTCAGGCGGGATCTGAGCGCCGAAGCCGAACGCTGGGAACATTTTGTCACTGCGAGAGAAAAGAAAGACAGAGAGTGTGAGAGGCTGGAGGAGGGCTCCTGATTGGCTGACAGCAGGAGTTAACGAGCTCATTCAGACCGCAGCTATTTCAGTACAAGGAGAGAAGTGACTTCTGATTGGCTGTGGGAGTGATGGTGGAGCTGAGCGCTGATTACTTCCTGCTCAGATCCCACGAGGGGAAAGTGAAGAAAAGTGTCAGAACAGAAGAAAACAAACAGTCGCTGCTGTTTAAAGTTTTCACTCGCCTGCTTTTATTCAACCTTCATCACATGTTTGCTCAGTGGATGAGTGATAAAGTCCCTGCAGGTGTGACCTTTTACATTTTGTGTTTGCACACATCGACTGCAGGCGATAAATGAAGCGGTCACAACGCAGCGGTCCTGATCGTCTCCTCTTCAGCTTCCTGCATAGCGCAGAGCTTTTCTCTCTGATTCTCCAACTGGAGACATGTTGTAACTTCAAGGTTCTCTTCACAGAGAATAAAATCCAACCTTAAAAAAATAACGTATAACAAAAGGCTGCGTGGGACAGAAAGTGTGAAGGTTTAAACGTCTCTCAGCCAGAAGAACAAACAGGAGGAGACGAAACGAGACTCAAAGAGCGAGCGGAGTTTTAATTAGTGTGAAGTCACAGAACAGAACCACGCGGCGTCCTGTCTCGTCCTACCTGCTGTACAATACTTTACAGTGTGTTTCTCCTTTAATGAGTCAGCTCATCTGATTGGCTGCTGTGTTTGGTTGGACTCAGGTGAGGACTCACCTGTCGTAGTCCTGGCAGATCTCCCCCACGGCCACCAGAGCCTTCAGGTACTCGTTGGGCTGGAACGGGTGGATGTAGTGCAGAGAGCAGCTGTTCCGAGGATCACCGTTAGAGGCCGTGAAGTCGATGGCTACCTGGAGACACAACGACCAATCAGAGACCAGCCTGGTTAGATTCAACCCGATTTCATATGAGTTCCAGTTATAATGTTTGTGGGGGCGTGGTCCTCTGAGCCGAGGTGTGCTGCTCAGGTTTGATCATTAACATAAATAACTCAGTGGTTGTGACCACAGTAAAGGTTTATTTTAAAGCTGCAGCACGACTCCAGCCTGCTATCAGTATGTTTGTACGTCTCCTCTCAGTCTCCCGACAGCCTGCTTCAACCCAACCTCCTCAAACTGAACCCTGATCAGAAGCTCCTCCCACACCTGTAACCTCTGTGTGATTCGTGGAACACAAGCAGCTTCTGTCACCACAGAAACATCACCAGCCTCACACTGGATTACTGCAACCGTTCCTCCACGGTACATCACACACAAGTCTGAGTTCTGGATCAAAGTCCACTGGACCTGTTTTAGTTTGTTCAAGACGTTTCACCTCTCATCCAAGAGAGCTGCAGGGTATTGAACCCTGTGTGGGAGTGTCCTTGCAGAGTGTGGGAGTGTTCTTACAGAGTGTGGGAGTGTCCTTACAGAGTGTGGGAGTGTCCTTACAGGATGTGGGAGTGTCCTCACAGAGTGTGGGAGTGCCCTTACAGGGTGTGGGAGTGTCCATACAGAGTGTGAGAGTGTCCTCACTGTGTGGGAATGTCCTCACAGAGTGTGGGAGTGTCCTTACAGAGTGTGAGAGTGTCCTCACTGTGTGGGAGGGTCCTTACAGACTGTGGGAGTGTCCTTATAGGATGCCGGAGTGTCCTTACAGAGTCTTGACTTGAGTCGTCAACTTAACCGGCCTTCATGTGGGTTGCTAAGTCCAGGTGAGTCCAGGTGTGAATGGTTGTTAAGTTGCCTGTGCAGAGAGCTCAGTACAACATTGCAGGTGGTGATCAGTGATCTTAGTCCACCTCCTCAGTTCAAACATCTTCAAGACATTAACGCAAGTCCAGTTGACTACGATACAGAACTCAGAATTACCAGGACCCGGATGACTGAGAACCTTCATCAACATCATCCACAATACTCAGAACAGATCCAGAACTCTGCTCCCAGATCCGTGGC
>OZ023160.1:782056-784556 GCA_963678695.2 Diplodus puntazzo | reverse complement strand
CGGTGATGGTTGGACTTGATGGTGGACACACGGAGCGAAGCAGCAGCTAAAAACACTTTGTGATGTCAGTGTTTGGTTCTTTTAAATCTCTTGAATGGCTAACGATGTCAACAGTGACAGTCAGGGTTGCTAGGCGACGGCGGTCGAGGAGAGCTGGCGGCGTGAACAGGAAGTACATGAAGACCGCTCTCTGCAGACTAGACACGGCTTGTGGTGTCCTCAGGACGTCAGGCTGGATGTGGACTCATGAACACGCAGTGATGATGTCATGATGGTCTGAATCTTCTGTTTGAACAAGATTCTTCAGTTCTGCTTCCTTCAGGGCCCATCTCTCTCTCTCCGGACCTGCAGCGCCTGTAACGCTGTAGGCCCGTCTCTCTCTCTCCGGACCTGCAGCGCCTGTAACGCTGTGACTCTTTTAAAGAAAGTCAGATTCACTGAAGCAGAACAGAAGTCAAACCTGCGATGTGTCATCTCAAACTGTGTGATTGTAAAGCGATCAGAGCTGCTGTGCAGGTGACCTGGTTCTGTGTCGCCCCCCCTCCGACACCCAGCGGGACCACAGAGGTTCTCCTGCTGCAGCGTCACATGATGGCAGGTCTGACCCGGTTTCCCCAGCGAGCCTCGTAAACACAGATAATGCTTAAAGAGAAGGAACCTGCAGCAGGAGGAGAGAAGGTGCAGCAGCATGCTGCTCCCCGAGGAGGCCACTGATTCATCATTAATGTTTTTGTTTGCTTCTGTTTCCCTTCTGCTGCGTCTGACGGCCCGACAGCTCCACAGAATAACTACATATTAAATATGATTATTACTACAGATTCAAATACGCAGCAGTTTTAAAGGAGCAGTCTGTAGTTCTGGTGAGAAAATGTTAATGAGCAGAGAAAAGATCCTCACCAGCTAACGACAGACCACATAATCAAACTGTCTTTGTTTTCATGAGCACAATACATCAGAATCAGTTCATTATTTTATGTCTTTTATTACAGCGTGTGGGAGTGTCCTTACAGAGTGTGGGAGTGTCCTTACAGCGTGTCCTGACATAGCGTGCGAGTGTCCTTACATAGTGTGGGAGTGTCCTTACAGGGTGTCCTTACAGAGTGTAGGAGTGTCCTTACAGCGTGTCCTGACATAGCGTGGGAGTGTCCTTACAGCGTGTCCTTACAGCGTGTCCTGACATAGCGTGGGAGTGTCCTTACCGCGTGTCCTTACAGCGTGTCCTGACAGAGCGTGGGAGTGTCCTAAATGTTAATGTATGTGCTGGAAAAAGGATAATTCATTTGGCCCTGATAGCCGTGTAGTTAAACTGGCCTGTGCATACAACGCTGTCTCAGTGGATGCAGTGAAGTTCAGGTATAAGCTATGAAATAAAAATATCAGGTAAATGCAGCAGGTGTACTCAGTTTCTTCCCCCGCTGCAGGAGCGCCCTGACCTCGTGCTCGCGGCTGCTGACAGAATGAGCTCAGAGGGAATCTCCTGGATTATCATTACGCATCAGCTGATGTATCGAGGGCAGAGCCGCCGCTGAAGACGGATGATCCATCGTTACCAGCGGTTCGTTAGTGATCCGGCCCGTAAACCTGCTCTCATTCTGTCATCTCAACAACTCGCCTCTTAAAACATGTGGCTTCATTTCCTGCCTGAACTCAAGCCGCTCATCCATCAAGTGTAAATTACCTCGCAGCCGTCGCCGCCGCACAGTCGTCCGGCTCCGTGTTGAGCTACACTTCATTCTGTGTCGCTCATTTCAAGCAGCCGTTAACTCGTTTTGAAGCGGGAGCTCCTCGCGCGCTGAGTGTCATCGGGCTAAATGTTATCTGGCTTTCATGCGGCGGCAGGATTCCCCAGACTCTCCTCGCTCGGCGTCTGAGCCCCGTTCAGCATCGTCTGGCAGGAAATGTCAGGTTAGTCAGGCTGCTCAGCGCTACATAATTGGTTCCTCTAACAGTCTGCCACCCAGACGCCTCGGAGAAAACAAGAGGAGCAGAGTGAAGCTGCACTTTGCTGGAGAATAAGATTTAATGCCCTAAACTGCTGGCTGTGATGTTTAAATGTGGGAGGAAACTTTTGACAAAAATCCACTGATGAGACGCTTTATAAGAAACACTAAGATCCAGTTTCTACTGGTCAGAAGGAAAGAGCTTCTCCAAAGAGCCACTTCCTCAGCAGTGACGAGCGTTTGGACCCTAATTGGCCTCCAGACACGATGATGAGTCATTATTAAATAATCAGATGTGCCACGCTGACAGTGTCGACGGAAACAACAGGCCGGAGTCCGACTGTCAGCAGAGCCACAGATAAAAGTAACGAGGTCGAATTACACTGAATTATTATCAATAATATTATCAATATCCTCCCAAATGTTTCCAACAAAGTTCAAACCAGACAAATACACAAGTTTCATCTGGTCGCCTGTCGCTGTAACTTCAGGAGAGTCAGAGAGAAAGGAAGTCCTCAAAGGAGAACGAGACCAAACATAACGTGAAGAAAACTGTAAAA